>JAKSZT010053928.1:4077936-4098934 GCA_026826555.1 Tolypeutes matacus
GCAAATCAAAACTACAATGAGATATCATTTCACACCTATCAGAATGGCCACTATGAAAAAGACAGAGAACTACAAGTGTTGGAGAGGATGTGGAGAGATAGGAACACTTCTTCACTGTTGGTGGGAATGCAGGATGGTACAACCACTATGGAGGACTATTTGGCAGTTCCTAAAGAAGTTGAATATAGACTAGCCACGTGACCCTGCAATACCACTACTGGGTATATACCCAGAAGAACTGAGAGCAGTGACACGAACAGACATCTGCACACCGATGTTCATAGCCACATTATTCACCATTGCCAAAAGTTGGAAACAACCCAGGTGTCCATCAACAGATGAATGGATAAACAAACTGTGGTCTATTCACACGATGGAATATTATGCAGCTGTAAGAAGAAATGAAGTCATAAAGCATATGGCAACATGGATGAACCTGGAGGACATTATGTTGAGTGAAGCAAGCCAGACACAAAAGGACAAATACTGTATGAATGCATTACTATGAACCAAATATATTGTGTAATATATTGTTTGATTAAAAAAATTTTTTTTACATGTATCCATTACATTTAATTGAGAAATGTATATATTTATTCATCTGTGTTTACTTTTTAGTTTTTAATTGTTTATGTTTTCAATTATTAAATGTACAAAATAAAGTTTAAAAAAAAGCAAAAAAAATGTATTTTTTAAAAGTTGACAAGATATTCTAAATTCAAAAACAACAAAAAAATGAATGAAGTTACAAGATATGCTAAAACATGGACTGACCTTGAAAACATTATACTCAGTGGCATAAGCAAGGCACATAGGGACAAATATTGTATGATATCCCTTAAGGGATGTCTAGAAATAGCAAAGTGCAGAGATAGAAAGTAGATTAGAGGTTACCAGGGAAAATGGAGAGGCAGGAAGGAGAATGTTTGGGAAAATGAGAGGAAGGGGAAGGAGGAAGGAAGGGAGGGAAGGAAGGGAAGGCAGACATTCCAAAGGCATTTATATTTATGGGAGCGGGTGTAGCTCAGGTGTTGAGCACCTGCTTCATATGTAGGTCCTGGGTTCAATCCCTGGTACCTCCTGAAAAAAACAAAAAGCATTTACATTTAAAAGAGGATGATTGAGATAAGGGACTGAATCCACCTGATTGAGAATAAAGGAGATTTCCATCTGGGCAAAAACATTTGAGGACCTTCAGATCATACCATGTTGGCAATTATGAGCAACTCTGAGATGACTCTCTCTTTGTCTTAAAAAAAAATAGGTAAATTTGTGAACAAATTGAGGCCTACGCTTTTGTCAGTAGAACTACACTAAATGCAACTCCAAAATTCCCTGGGGAAGTACAGGTATCCTACTCAGTTATGCCTCCCAAAGCAAAAAAGACAATTGTTTGAGGATTTGCTAATCCCTAATCTCTCTAAAATGTCTTCATCTCATCAAGACACACCGTCTCCCTTTCTTTACAGAAACTCCAATGGTCTTTGTTAGAATTTTAGATTAATAATATGATTTTTTAAAAAGGAAAAACATGACCTGAGGTCTCATTTGAAAGATGTGTATTTTCATAAGGAAAAGGCTTAAAGCAATATTTCTCAAATAGTATGCCCTTCCCAACTACATTAGAATCACCAGGGAAGCTAACAAAAAATACAGATTCATAGGTCCCAATTTCAGGAGATGAGCCACAGAAAACAGCATTCATAACAGGCTGATTCTTATCCTGAAATTAGAGACCTTAGACCTCTTTAGAGAAGTTCATTCTCATATAATAAGTTTTGCACAACACCTGGCACATAAGTAGCAAACATTAAATAAATGGTGGATGCTTATATTAGTCATTGCTATGTAATCAACTACCCCCAAAATTTAGCAGCTTAAAACAACAAACATTCATCATCTCACAGTTTCTGTGAGTCCAGAAATCAATAGCAGCTTAGCTGGCTGGGGGTTCTGGCTTTGGGTCTCTCAAGAAGTTGCAGTCAAGACGTTAGCCAGGGCTGCAGTCATCTGAAAGTTGACTGGGCATAGAGGATGACTCACTCACATGGTTTTTAACAAAAGGCTTCAGCTACTTCTTGGCTGTTGGCAGGGGACCTCAGTTTCTCACCAGGTGGGCCTCTCTAAAGGACTGCTTGAGCATCTTCATGCGATGGCGGCTGCTTTTCCCAGAGTAAGTGATTCGAGAAAGAGCAAGGAGGAAGCCCCAATGCCTTCTATGACGTAGTCTCCAATGTCACACCCATTACTTTTATCATATTCTATTTGGCATATACTGTATTTATATATTTTTCCTACTTTTTTTTTTTTTTTTTTTGGTGAGATATCGGGACTGGGGATTGAACCCTGGACCTCCTATGTGGGAAGCCAGAGCTCAATCACTGAGCCACATTGGCTCCCCATCATATTCTATTTGTTAGAGGCAAGTCACTAAGTTCAGCCTGCTACCAAGGAAAGGGGGAATAAAGTGTCACCTCTTGAAGGGACAAGTAACAAAGAATGAGTGGACATATTTTCAAATTACCACAGTATTATTATTATTTCCTTATGGTAGCATAGAGAAAAAAGCTTTGCAAAAGGATGCCATAATTTAGGGTCTCCAGAAATGCCCATAACTTCCCACCCATCTTTTTGGGGAGAACTGGCAAAGAACCTAGCCCTACAGGGACTATTTTGTTCCAGATTTGACTTGCATTTCTAATTGTGGGTGAAAGTGAACCTTCCTATGCTCTTCCTTCCCCTCCAAACAGGCTTTGGCTCATCTAGTGGTTAAAATAGCTCAACAACCTGCTCAACAACCTGCACTATAGGAAGAGAGAAAAACCTTGAAGAGGGTGTTATTTTCTCCCTCTGTGGTACCACATAGCAATGGAAATGCCAAGTGGTATTGCCACAACTACATTGTTACACGGCCCTAGGAAGTGTCCAGCTGGGGGGCAACACTCTATAAAACCAATGGGAATATGATTATTTGCCTTTTAATAACAAATCCATCATTTCGTAAAAAACTTGGACTGTAACATTCCTCTAAGTAGCCAGTACTACTATCACATTTAAACTATTTAGAATTTTGATTTAGAGGGATGCATGAGAGATACATCTGCAGAACCCAGGAGCCTGCCCAAGTTGTGCAGCTCCCAAAACTATCTAGTTTACAGCAAGTAGTTTAAGCTGTGGAAGCATTTGGTTAATTCCAGGGCTGCCTTTGCTGACAATCTGAAGGGAAATTAAGTGCGTTACAAGATGGAATCATATACTGATCTTTCTTTGAATGACTATTCTGTGTTATCAAAGACATTCAATATTGACACAGGGCAGGCTACTGAGTCTCAGTAAAAATCTATTCTCCACTTTCTTCTACCTCATCTGCAGATTGTTGACATTTTCTTTTATTTCAACACTGATGTTTTTCTTTTACATTGAAGATTTTAGCACCAATGTTGTAATTGCTTATCACACAGCTGGCCCTGTTGTGGTGTTCTTGTTAATGTCCCTTCATTTTCCTGATGGTCCTGTGATCCAATCTACAATCCATTTAAAAACAAAACATTTCACATGCCATTTTCTGCTGTGGCTCTTTTGGAGTTCCATTTCAGCTTCATTAATATTGATGTTGTCTGTCTCCTTGCTTATTTCAGAAGATTCTTTGAAATTAATCTTCAGAATTTGCTGTGATTTGTTGCTGTTTTGTGCGTCAGCCTCAGTGCAGCTTGTCTCGTTAATTTTGTTTTTCTTTATTTTTGTGTCTGCTATGACTCTTCTCCTACTTGTACTACTGTTGGGTATCAGGTTCTTTCTGGAATCCCGGTTTTGTCTCTGCCTTTCACTGTGATTTTCCATCATTAGGAACCTCTTGAATAAAAATGCAGCCCTTGTTTCTGACAGAGTCCATATGCCTTTTCTTTTCTTTCTGTGTGATTTTCCATCATTATGGTTCTTAAATTTCTTGAATAATGATATATACTATGAACAAACGGACGGAGCAGTAATGGCTTCATCAGTGTTTTCTAAAATGTATCTGCTGCTTTCAGAGCACACAGTGTCACAGAAGAATATGTGTTATGTAAAAGAATTTTTAAAATAGATTTTTTGGCCTGTTAGGGACAATGCTATCATGCATTAATAATTCACATTTTTGCTTACAAAATATGCTTGGTTCCACAGCAACCAAGTTGGAGAATAAATAGCCTTAGATCTGAATGTCTTTGAGGAATATAGGTGTAATAGTATGGCTGCTTTTTCCCCCTATAACATTTTCAAAGGTAGCCAATATTTCTTTGATAAGGAATGTTAAGTTAGAAGTTACACTAATTTAAAAAAATCAGATAGATGAAGCTAAACTTCCCAAATTCGAGATACTTTGTCTGATGGGATGAGAATTTCATTGAACACTTCTGAATAAAATAACTCCATACCTCTAGTTATAAACAGGCAAGGAAATATTATGGGTAGTAGAAGAACAGCATTCAAATCTAACAACTATAATTGACTAAGCCAAGTCAATAAATGCCATGAAATAAGAGGGTAAAACTGAAAATATTGGCTGCCCAATCACCGCTATAAAAATATGGAGAGAATGTAATGGTAAATAAAACATAGAAAATGTACTATTCACTATTGGTTAAAAACTCTGGTTGCTTCATGTTTAGAATACCAATTACAACTGAAGAATTCAGAGTTAGATCAAGAAGTTTTCTCTCTGAAAATGCCCTATAAAAGACTATCAAAACCTCTAGAGTAGCTGGTATTTCAGAGTCTTACAAATCCATGATGTTCAAATGATTACAAAGTTAAGCAAAAGAGATTTAATGGCTTTCTTAGATGAAAACCAGTGTGACTTGGACATGAACCTTGAAATCAGAAAATTCTGAGTTTTCAGTTAATTGTTAATACTGTATTTCATTAGAATTATTTCAGTTCCTTTGTCAATACTTTCCATATTTTTAAATAGAAGCAAAAACGCCTATAAAATGGAAAAGAATTGAGAGTTCAGAAATTAATCTGTACATTTATTATGTACATAATATTTACTATTTTGGTCAATTGATTTTCAACTGGGGTATCAAAACAATTCAATGGGGAAAGAATAATTTTTCAACAAATAGTGCTGCGACAATTGAATATACACATTTAAAAGAATGAAGTTGGACCTCTACCTTATATCATAAACAAAAATTAATTCAAAATGGGCCAAAGACCTAAACATAACAGTTAAATTATAAACTCTTAGAAGTAAATATAGGTGTAAATCTTTGTGATCTTGGATTGGGGAATGGTTTCTTAGATATAATACCTAAAGCACAAACAACCAAAGGAAAGAATATATAATTTGGACTTCATCAGAATTTAAAAGTTTGGTACACCAAAGGACACTATCAAGAAAGTGAAAAGACAACCATCAGAATTATAGAAAATATTTACAAATCATACATATTTTTTAAAACTCTTACAACTCCACAATAAAAAGACAACCCAATTTAAAACTGGGTGGGGAAGCAGATATGGCTCAAGTGATTGAGCTCCTGTATACTATATTGGAGGTCCCAAGTTGGGTTCCCAGTGCCTCCTGGAGAAGATGAGCAAGACAGCGAGCTGGTGCAATGGGCTGGCACGGCAAGCTGCCCCTACAAGATGACACAACAAGGGACACAAAGAGGAAACACAATGAGAGAGACAACAAAGCAGGGCGTGGAGGTGGCTCAAGTGATTGAGCCCCTCTCCCACATGAGAGGTCCCAGGTTCGGTTCCCAGTGACTCCTAAAGTGAAGACAAGCAGACACAGAGAGCACACAGTGAATGGACGCAGAGATCAGACAGCAAGCACAAACAATGAAGGGGGGGGGATAAATAAATAAAATAAATCTTTAATAAATAAATAAATTTTTAAAACTGGGCAAAGCACCCTCAAGTCTGATGGTTGTTCTTGAGATAGCTAAACAAAAGGAAAATGAGATATAAATGGGTCTGTCTCTAGTGAACTGAGAGTAAAAATAAGATAAAAATAATAGACATCCTGACTTGGGAGAGAGGGCCATGCCCATAATCCACCCAACAGAGTAAGGAATCCTACTCCAGAGGTCTTAAATGTAATCAAACAGCTACCCAACAGACCTCACTGCAATCAAGAAAGGAAATAAACATGAAAAAGGAAAAGGAAATAGGAACAAAATGACTGACTGAGCCTACTTGACCGCCCAACAAGAAAAGAAATCATTGGTGGTGACTGGAGTGTTTTGGTCATGTCTCCAGTGATCTCATTGGAGACATGACCCAAAGTGGGACTGTTAAGTAAAATAAAATGGCTGCCTGCATTGGGCATTCCTGAGAGGGACGCCTTTCTGAGAAGGGTTTTCTGAAAAACAAAAACAATTGACCTGAGGGGGCTTTCTGAGAAAATGGAACACACTCTACAGAATAAGCACTGTCTGCTGACAAACCAGATTCAGTCCAGTAGAGAATAAGCATACCATATTAATCAATTTTACCTACTTCCAACTTTGTTAGATCCTCCCATATAAAATGGAAACTGAATGTCAGTTAATCAGAACATTTCCTCACTTGTTTCTACCTTTGCCCTATGTAAACTTCCCTTTTCCACTTCCTTTGCGGCACTCCCACTTTCTAAAAGGGATGCTGCTCGATTCTTGACATCATGACAATAAAGCTGTGAGATCCTAAAAAACAGCAACAACAAACAGGACAAAATAGTTAAATATACACTTCTCCAAAGAAGATAAACAAATAGCCAATAAGCACATGAGATGATGCTCAACATCATTTGTCACTAGGGAAATACATATCAAACCCACAATGAGATACCACATCACAAGTACTAGGATGGCTATAATAAAAAAGATGGACAATAACAATTGTTGGTGGGATGTGGAGAAATTGGAACACTCATACATTGTTAGTGGGAATGTAAGATGGTACAGCCACTTTAGAAAACAGTTTGGCAGTTTCTCAAAAACTTAAACATAACAGAGAGTTACCCTGTGACCCAGCAATTCCACTCCTAGGTATATACCCAAGAGAATTGAAAATATATTTTCACACAAAACTTGTATATGAATGTTCATAGCTGCACTATTCATAAAAGCCAAAAAGTGGAAACAACCCAAATGTCCATCAACCGATGAATGGATAAACAAAATGTAATATATCCATACAACGGAATATAGTGATTCACTACAGTGGAAGAAGTGATTCACTCTAAAACACGAATGAACCCTGAAAACATTACTCTAAATGAAAGAAGCCCAAGAAAAAAAGGCCACATATTGTATAATTCAATTTATATGAAATGTCCATAATGGGAATATCTATAGAGAAAGAAAGTAGATTAGTGGTTGCCAGGGGCTGAAGGGAGGTGAAATAGGGAGTCACTGCTAATGGGTATGGGGTTTCTTTTTGGGGTGATGAAAAAGTTCTGAAATTAGATAGTAGTGATGGTTGCACAAGTTGTGAATATACTAAAAACCACTGTACTGTACTTTAGAAGGGTGAATTTTACGGCATGTGAAGTGTGAATTATATCTCATTAAAAGAAAAGAAGGGGGAGCGGGTATATTTCAGTAGTTGAGCACCTGCTTCCCATGTATGAGTCCTAGTTCAATCCCCCATACCCCTTGAAGGAAAAAAAAAAGGAGGAAAATATGCCTGGAGTGGAGGACTGAAATATTCTATATGTTAAAACTAACATGGATTTTAATTTAAGTGCTCAATTGTTTAATCCTGGATACATTTAACTGATTTAGACAGAGCATAAACAGAAATTTGTGGGCTACTTTTATATTGTTGCATGATGATAATATTGAAAAAAAGATGAAAATGTCCAGATGTTTGACATTAAATTCTTGACTTTTCAAGAGGATTTTTTTATCTCTTTTCTGACAGGATCAATTCTTTGGTTCACCTTTGAACCTACTTTTCAAGTATTATATATCCAATAATACTTGTATAGCTATAAGTGTTGACATTGTCATTGGTTTGTATACATAATATTGAGCTGCCACAATTACTCAAAGCAAGAAATCCTGGGAAAAGAGATTGCCGTCTCTGAAATTAGAGTGTTGTGATACAACAATAGCATTGAACATTGAAATACTTTTCAGTTAAACTCAAAAAAGAAAAAAAAAAAATTCTGATCAGATATAAGGAAAAATGTTTACCTGAAGTAATCACACTCATAACTCATTTTTAAAGAACTCTTAAATCTAAATTCTGTCATAAATCAGACATAAGGAATCAAAAGGTGGCAAATGCTCCCAGTTCACCTTGTTCCCTTGAAGGCCCCAGAAATGTTCCCAATTCAATGCTACATTATTCTTTTCCTGCTCCCCACAGACAAGGCTATCAAATTAGCAGAACAATTTCTGGTGTCAGTTAAATTCTACGGCTACCATCTGGGCTCATGGTTCTTCGCACAAGTTGACAAATTCCTGATGGAGGTGCATCCAGTGACCTTTGCACTTAGCTCCCATCATGACACTCTCCCTTAATGTGTCCCACCACAAAGTCTGAAAGCCTGAAAGTGGATTCCACGTTGCACTGTTCATCTTACCACCCCTTTTTTGTTCCCATTATGATTTATGGGTCACCTTCCTGCCCACTCAGGCTTGTTCCTTGAGGGAGCAATGTATGGAAAAAGTCTTAACACGATAGTGATTTACATGATGCTGTTCCTTTCATTTACCACAAAATGGGTTACAGAAGGCCAGCAGCAGACAAATTGCCATCCTCAAAGGGGACAGGGTATTTGGGTGCAACTTCTGGAAATTCAGCCAAATTAATTTGTAAATTGACCCATCATCAAGTGGAACTTCTGGAATCCCATACCTCTTGAACAGTCTTTGTTACTGCAGGAAGAGAATGTGCAAGGAGTAACACGCAATTAAAAAAAAAAGGTCCTGGGAAGCGGCTGTGGCTCAATCAGTAGGGCTCCCGTTTACCATATGGGAGGCCCCGGGTTCAGTTCCCGGGGCCTCCTGGTGAAGGCAAGCCCGCCCGCACGGCGTGGTTAGCTGACCCAGCGAGCACAAGCAGCAAGGGGGGATAAATGAATAAATAAATAAAATCTTTAAAAAAAAAAAAAGAAAGAAAGAAAGTCCTGCTGGGATAGGAAGGACTTTGGAACAGCTGTTTTCTACCCAATTTTACACACAAAAGAATCCTATATGGTCGGGGTTTCGTACATAGCAGAGCAGCTCCCTCGCTGCGATCTATTGAAAGCCCTTGACACAAGGGTTTAAAAAAAAGAATCCTATATGTAAAACACCTGTACAGCATGGATTGCCTAATATGTTCACTTCCCAGGGTTTTGCTCATCCGTCATGAGCCTGAGCAAACATTTATAACAAATGAAAGCCAACCATTTATAGACCTGGAATCTGACCATCACAGAACACATTTGTAGTCTTCAACATCCTGCCTCTTTTTTATTTTTATTTTTTTGATGGTGCCCATGTGAGAGGGAATTAATTCTCTGCATCCAGTAGAATGAAAGTAGATTGGGAACAGGTTCAGGTTAATGTAGTCTGTCTTCATATAAATTTCCAGAATGATGTTTTAAACTCCTTAAGAATATAGACAGTTATATTTGGACCAGGCAAGACTACTGTCTTCCCACAAGGGACTTAACCCAGGGACAAAAGTATCTAATGAAAGACGATAGACAGAAAGATGAGCTAAAGAGTCAGGTCTCAGCTCATCTTCATCAGTGTGAAACATCCTTGTCTACTAATTCTATCACTGGTGTCACTTCTATCCAGTTATGGTTGATTGATCTTTCTCCTCATTGTAGGTCATATTTTCCTGCCTTGTTTTTTATTAGATACCAGACATTGTGAATTTTACCTTGTTGAGGGCTAAATAATTTATATTCCTATCAATATTTTGAGCTTTGTTCTGGGATACAATTAAGATACCCGGAAAAAGTTGGATGCTTTTCTGCTTCATTAGGGAGGCCCAGAACAGCATTTAATCTAGGGCAAATTTTGCCCCACTACTGAAAAAAGACCCTTCTGTATACCCTGCTCAATACCCCATGAATTATGATGTTTTCTGGTCTGGCTGGTGGGAACAGACTATTCCTGGCCCTGTGAGAACTCTTTTTGGGTGGTCCTTTCCATGATCTGGTACAGTTTTCTCACATGCATGTGCTAATAAGTACTTAGCCCAATACTTGAAGGAGAACCTCTGCACATTGTAGGGGTTGTCTCTTTCTCTCTCTCTCTCTCTCTCTCTCTCTCTCTCTGAGCACCTTTCTCCACTTTAGTACTTTGCCCTGCAAATTGTTGGAGGCAGCCAGATGCAAATGAGGGAGGTCGCTGGATTCTGCTTGCCTCCCCTTCATGCCCTTCAACTTGGCAAGTCTCACTAAGTCAGGTGTTCTTAACCCTGGGAATCGAACCCTGGATCTCCCATATGGTAGACGGGAGCCTAGTTGCTTGAGCCACATCCTCTTCCCCACACTTACATTTTTAATTTATCTGGAATTTATATAAGAGTTAAGCATTCTGAATTATTGATTTTCAGAAAATATCTTTTCTTTTCTCTCACCCTTGATTGAAAATTTTGAATCAAAATAGAATTCTATGCTTAAATTACAGGGACAAAAATTGTGTGCTATCACTTATATATCTAGAAATACCAAATTTGCAGAGATAGAAAGCAGAGAAGTTACCAGGAATGTGGGGAAAAGGGAGAGGCGAAGGAGTCCTGCTTGTCTGTGAAAAAAAAAAAAAAAAAAAAAAAAAGAAGAGCCTGGGACTGGGCAAGGTATATAAACTTCTACATTTAGAAATAAGGTCCATAATAAGCATGACAGCCTTGGGAAGCTCCAAGGTATGTTTTTTATTAGTACTTCCTCTGTCTTCAGTGTGCCTGGAAAATAACTAAACCCTGATGCAAGTTGTATTGCATAAATTTTTGTTGTTGTTGTTTTCCTTCATCAAACATTTTTTTTATATCTACCATGTGTACTAGACACTGGAGATACAACAATGAGTAAGGTCTTTGCTCTCACATGAAAAATGACAACAAAAATGACAATAAACACATCATCAACAAAATCTGATGTTATACTACATTATAGGCTCTGAAACACTTTCAAAGTGATCTATACTGCTGTGCCATTAACCAGTTAGGACAGGTCCTAAATCTGTATTTTACACTTGAAGAAACTGAAACTCAGAAATATTAAGTAATTTGGTCAAGTCTACATTTAACTAATCATGGAACTCAAATTACCACTTAGGAATTTTTTTTTTTTAATTTTATTGAAAATTTTCCAAAATTTACAGATACCCTATACCCACCAAGCAAGAACTCTTCCTTTCCCCTTCCCTCCTTACCCTGGTAACCTCTAATCTACTTTCTGTCTCCACAAATTGCTATTTCTAGATATTTAATATAAATGTAATGTTAACAGTAGTTGTCCTTATATGCCTTACTTATTTCACTCAGCATAATGTTTTCAAGGTTTATCCATGTTGCAGCAGGATTTAGAAATTTTGATCTTTATTATTTCCAAAAAAGCTTTCACTATGAAATTTTCAAATGTACTAAAAACTAAAAGAGAGAGAGAGAATAGTACAATGAACGTCATATACCCATAACCCAAATTTTAAAATTATCAAGATTTTGACAATATTTCCTTCATCTTCCCCTTTTTTCCTCTGCAAAAAAATATTTTAAGCAAATCCCAGAGAAAATCATTTATTCCTTCATACTCAGTATGAAACTTTAAAAAAATAAAAGCATTATCTTAATATAAACATGACATTTTCTCTAAATTTTTCATTAGAAAAGTTGTGAGTTTACAGAACAATCATGTATAAAATACAGGATTCCCATACACCACCCCACCACCCACGCCTTGCATTGGTGTGGAACATTTGTTACAATTGATGATTGCACTTTTTTTGTAGTTATATTATTTTTTTAAGAGTAGTTACTTTTGTTACAATTGAAAGAGTATTAAAATACTAATACTAACTACTGCCCATAATTTACATTTCAGTATTTTTATGCCATATACCACACTATTTTTTTTCATATAATAAACTATTTTTAAAGAGGCTTTAGATTATAGAAAAGTTACATGGAAAGTATAAGGGATTCCATATAACCCACTCCCCCTCCCCAATTAATAACATTTTAATTAATGTGGTACATTTGTTACAATTGATGAATAAATATTGAAGCATTGCTACCAACCAAGGTTTATAGTTTACATTGTGATTTACACTTAATTCTAATGCCCTAAAAATGATCTATGTTCCACCTATTATTCCCTCCCTCTCCCCTCAGAATCTCCGGTAATTACTGACTTTAAAGCAGTGTTACATGTTCTTCCATTACTACACTACTAATAAGTTTACTTAGTCCATGGTTGCATTCCCCCTTATGTTTGTTCATTATTCAACCTTGAGGATTCACACCTTGAATTACTGTTGTTCATTTGTTATAATTCATGAAAGAACAGTTTTATACTTGTACTATTTTGTTTTAAAGACAAGCAACCCAATTTATTTTTTTAAAGATTTATTTATTTATTCTCCCATTTAGTTTGAGTTTGTTGTCTTTTCATTTTCATGACAAAGACTTTTGTTGCACAAACGTTTTTAAATTAGATCCTATTTATCTATTTTTTCTTTCATGCTTGTGCTTTGGGTATAAAATCTAAAAAACTGTTGCCTAACACAAGATCCTGAGGATGCTTCCCAACATTTTATTCTAGGATTTTTATGGTCATGGTTCTTATATTTAGGTCTTTGATACATTTTGAGTTAATTTTTGTATATGGTGTAAGGCAGGGGCCTTCTTTCACTCTTTTGCATATAGATATACCATTCTCCCAGTACCATTTGTGGAAGACTATTCTTTCCCAATTCAGTGAACTTGGCAACCTTGTCAAAGACCACTTGGCCATAGATATGAGGGTCTTTTTCTAAACTCTGAATTTGATTCCACTGGTTAATAAGTCTATCCTTGTGCCAATATCATGCTGTTTTGACCACCGTAGCTTTGTGATATGCTTTAAAGTCAGGAGGTGTAAGTCCTCCAAATTCATTCTTCTTTTTCAAGATGTTTTGTGGCTAATCGGGGCTCTTTACCCTTCTAAATAAATTTGATAATTGGCTTTTCCATTTCTACAAAGAAGGCTGTTGGAATTTTGATTGGGATTACATTAAATCTGTAAATCATTTTGGGTAGAACTGACATCTTAATGATATTTAGTCTTCCGATGCATGAACACAGAATGTCCTTCCATTTATTTAGGTTTTCTTTAATTTCTTTTATCAATGTTCTGTAGTTTTCTGTGTAGTAGTCTTTTACATCCTTGGTTAAATTGATTCCTAGATATTCAATTATTTTAATTACTATTGTAAATGGAACTTTTTCTTGATTTCCTCCTCAGATTGTTCATTAATAGTCTATGGAGGGAAGCGGCTGTGGCTCAATCAGTAGGGCTCCCGTTTACCATATGGGAGGCCCCGGGTTCGGTTCCCGGGGCCTCCTGGTGAAGGCAAGCCTGCCGGCACGGCATGGTCAGCTAACCCAGCGAGCACAAGCAGCAAGGGGGGGATAAATGAATAAATAAATAAAATCTTTAAAAAAAAAAAATAGTCTATGGAAACACTACTAATTTTGGGACATTGATCTTGTCTCAGCCACTTTGTTGAAATTGTTTATTAACTCTAGCAGCTTTGTGGTAGATTTTTCAGGCCTTTCTTTATATAGAACCATGTCATCTGCATATAGGGAAAGTTTTACTTCTTCCTTTCCAATTTGGATGCCTTTTATTTCTTTTTCTTGCCTAGCCGCGCTGGCAAGAACTTCCAGTACAAGACTGAATAAGAGTGGTGGCTGTGGGCATATATATCTTGTTCCCAATCTTAGAGGGAAAGCTTTCAACCTTTCCCCATTGAGTATGATGTTGGCTGTGGGTTTTTCATATATACCCTTTATCATGTTGAAGAAGTATCCTTCTATTCTGATTTGTCCAAATGTTTTTATCAAGAAAGATTGCTGGATTTTTGTCAAATGCCTTTGTCAAGAGAGATGATCATGTGTTTGTTTGTTTTTTCCTTCATTTTGTTAATGTGGTGTATTACATTTAATTGATTTTTTTAAATGTTGAACCACCCTAGGGAAGCGGCTGTGGCTCAATCAGTAGGGCTCCAGTTTACCATATAGGAGGCTCCGGGTTCGGTTCCCGGGGCCTCCTGGTGAAGGCAAGCCCGCCCACACGGCATGGTTAGCTGACCCAGCGAGCACAAGCAGCAAGGGGGGGATAAATGAATAAATAAATAAAATCTTTAAAAAAAAAAAATGTTGAACCACCCTTGCCTACTTGGGATAACACCCAATGGTCATGGTTTATAATTCTTTTAATGGATTTGATTTGCAGGTATGTTGTTGAGGAGTTTTATATTTATATTCCTAAGAGAAATTGGTCAGTAATTTTCTTGTCTTGTAGTATCTTTATCTGACTTTAGTATGAGGGTGATGTTGGCCTCATACCAAATGTGTTATGTAGTAGTCTCTCCTCTTCAATTTTTTGGACAGCATTTGAGCAGGATTGGTACTAATTTTTCTTGGAGTGATTGGTAGAATTCATCTGTGAAGCCATGTGGTCCTGGGCTTTTCTGTTAGGAGGTTTTTGATTACTGATGCAATCTCTTTATTTGTAATTTGTCTATTTCTTCTAGAGTCAGGTAGTTTGTGTGTATCTAGGAATTTGTCCATGTCATCTAGGTTGTTGAATTTGTTGGCATACAGTTGTTCATAGTACCCTTTTGTGATCCTTTTTATTTTTGTGGGGTGAGTGGTAATGTCCCCCCCCCACTTCTGATTATATTTATTGGCATATTCTCTCTTTTTTTCTTTGTCAGTCCAGCTAGAGGTTTGTCAATTTTACTGATCTTCTCAAAGAACTAATTTTTGGTTTTGTTAATTTTCTCTGTTTTTTAATTATCAATTTCTGCTCTAATCTTTATTATTTCTTTCCTTCTGTTTGCTTTGGGATTGGTTTGCTGTTCTTTTCTAGTTCTTCCAGCTGTGCGGCTAGGTCTTTGAATATGTCTTCCATCTTTTTTAATGTAAGCATTCAAGGCTCAGCACTGACTTCACTGCATCCCATAAGTTTTGATATTTTGTGTTCTCATTTTCCTTTACCTCATGATATTTACTGATTTCCCTGGCAATTTCTTCTTTGACCCACTGATTGTTTAAGAGTGAATTATTTAC
Source organism: Tolypeutes matacus (assembly GCA_026826555.1). Classification (NCBI taxonomy): domain Eukaryota; kingdom Metazoa; phylum Chordata; class Mammalia; order Cingulata; family Chlamyphoridae; genus Tolypeutes; species Tolypeutes matacus. The sequence goes on from JAKSZT010053928.1 coordinate 4,093,192, forward strand.
TTTCCATATCTTTGTGGATTTTCTAGTTCTCCACCTGTTATTGATCCCCAGTGTCATTTGATTATGGTTAGAGAAGATGTTTTGTATAATTTCTATCTTTTTAAATTTATTGAAACTTGTTTTGTGACATGTATTAGTCAGCCAAAGGGGTGCTAATGTGAAATACCAGAAATGGGTGGTCTTTATAAAGGGTATTTATTTGGGGTAGAAGTCCACAGTTACCAGGCCATAAAGCATAAGTTTCTTCTCTCACCAAAGTCCATCGCCATGTGTTGGAATAAGACAGCTGCCAACGTTTGCCAGGGTTCAGGCCTCTTGGGTTCCTCTCTTCCTGGGGCTGCGTTTCTCTACAGGCCAGAGCCTCTCCAGCGCCTCTGGTTCCTCCACAAGGTCAGCTGTAGACTATTAGGCTCTCTAGGCTTTGCTTCTCTCCACATGGCCAGCTGTGAACTCTCAGGCGAATGGCTTGTCTATCCCGGGGCCTTCTCTCCAACATCAAAACTCCAACATCAAAACTACAACTCAAAAACTTTTTCTTTGATTGAGCTTTTGTGGAGTCTTTCTCCAGTCTCTACCATCCTCTAGAGTTCTAAGGAAGTGGAATTCATCCTTTTATTCACTGAATCTCTGGGGAGAATTTTTCAGGGGATGTCTTACATTGTCATGTCAATGATGTTACTCTTCACAATGCCATTTAACATTTAATAACATCAATGCTAATTACTTGGACTGATTTAGATATAATTCTTGATGTTCATTTGGATAGAATGAACCTTAAAAATCATTTTTCTATCCATTCACATGCTGATTAGATGAATGTAGTATAAATTTCTCTTAGAACAACAATTTTTTAAAATATATTTTTTATTTTTATTTTTAAAAAAAGGTATTTAGATTACATAAATGTTACATAAAAATATAGGGGATTCCCATATGCCTCACTTCCTACACCTCCCACATTAACAACATCTTTCATTATACAACAACAATTTATTGGTTTCTAGGTCCTCCCTCCTTTCCCAAAGTGCTTATTTTGTGATAGAGAATACTATTTGCCTCTAATGTCTCAACTTCCAATTTTTCCTTAAAGAATTTCTAGCTAAAAATAAGGCCACTGGGAATAAAGATCATATTTCCCAGCCTTCTTTGAAGCTGGGTGTGACTATCTGAGTAAATTCTAGCATTTTGTTCAGCTTCTGAGAAGTGCCCTTAATAGGAGAGAGTACGTTTCTTTGTCCTTCCTCCTTCATGCTGGCTAGAATGTAGACTTGGTAGCCGGAACTCAAACATCTTAACCTATGAAGTTGCGTACTAAGTAAAACAAGTAAAACAACAAGAGAGGAGTCAGATCCCTGATGGTTATTGTTTTAGTTTCCTTGGCTACTCAAGCAAATACCGTGGTTCAGCTTAAACATGGGAATTGTTTTAAGCTCATGGTTTTGAGGCTAAGGTAGAAGTCCAAATCAAGGCATCATCAAGGCATTGCTTTCCCCCTAAAGACTGGTTTTCTGGGGTAGTCTACTGACAATCCTTGGCCCTTAGCTTGTACATGGCAAGGCACATGGCAGCATTCCTTGGCCTCTCCTTTTTCTTCTGGATTCCACTGAATTTCTGCTTCCTGTGGCTTTCTCTGTATCTGTCTGAAATTCTTTCTGCTTTTTAAAGGACACCAGTAATAGGGTTTAGATCCATCCTGATTAAAGTGGGGCACACCTTAACTAAAGTAACCTTATCAAAGGGTCCTACTTACAATGAGTTCACACCAACAGCAATGAATTAAGTTTAAGAACATGTTTTTCTGGAATCCATAAAGCCCCAAACCACCACAATTATGAAGCCATCATATCAGTTTGAAGGAAATATCTCCTCTAAATTTCAACCTGTTATTTATCTTGGTTTCTGTTTGTTTTGACAAATGTAGCCAAATGGATCCTAACTTATACACGTATCTGTTTACTTCTTTTCTCATCCTTCAATTATGGTGGAGCTAAGCATGCAAAAAAAAAATGGGTTAGCTCTAAGCCAGGGGTTCTTAACCTTTTTTGTTATCCAGACCCCTTTGCCAGTTAGGTGAAACCATGGACCCCTTACTAAGTCCACACTATACTGTGTATTATTTAATAATTATATCACACCTGCATCAACATGCCCCCACAAGAATAATGTTTATTTGAATTTCAATTCAAGCTCACGGGCCCCTTTTTAAGAACCCCTGCTCTAAGCTAATGTCACGACATTTAATAATACTATTAATTGAGATGTAACCATTCAGTTTCATATTTTAAAATGACAAATTTTCAATTTCCAAAACTCCTTTCCCTTGGTTCTGTCCTTGCTATACAATTAACATCTTTTCTCCCTTCTTAATTGACAGGGTTCTTAAATTGTTTGGTCCTTAAAAGAGGTCTTTTGTTCATAAAGTTTTCAAAAAAAAAAGATTTGGAGGAAGATGAAAAAGGCCTGAAATACTGAATGAGTAGGAAGCATTGGATATTTAAGTCAAACACAGCCTCTTGACCTATCTCAGATCTCTGAAAATGCATCATGGATTTCAGGGCTAGTCTGGGTGACTGACATTGAGCTATCACAATTGATGTGGTTATTATCAGAACATTACCTTATATGTACAGATGCTCAATTATTGTCAACAGTTCTACATTTAAAAAGGTTTTGTTTTGTTTTTTGAGGTACTGGGGCCTGGGATTAAACCCGGGACCTCATAAGTGGGAAGCCAGTACTCAACCGTACGGGGGCCTGGGATTGAACCCAGGACTTCATACATGGGAAGCAGGTGCTCAATCACTGAGCTACATCCACTCCCCAATGAGAGTTGGTTTTTTTTGTTTGTTTGTGTTTAGGAGGTACTGGGGATTGAACCCTGGACCTCATATATGGAAGCAGGCATTCAAACACTTGAGCTACATCTGCTCCCCATGCCACTTGTTTGTTTTCCTTCTTCTCTTTCTTAAATTTTTTTATACTTTATTTTTCAAAAAGATACTTAGATTACATAAATATTACATTAAAAATATAGGGGATTCCCATATGCCCCACTCCCTATCCCTCCCATATTTTTTTCACATTAACAACATCCTTCATTAGTGTGGTACATTTGCTACAATTGATGAAGACATTTTGGAGCATCTCCACTAAGCATGGATTATAGTTTACACTGTAGTTTATACTCTCTCCCACATAATTTTGTAGGTTATGGTGCTCAACCATGGAGCCAAATTGGCTCCCAAAATGTCCAGGATTTTAAAAAGATTACAAAACATACAAAGAAACAGGAAGTGATGGCCCAAGCAAAAGAGAATATTAAAGCATTAGAAATCATCAATGAGGAGGATCAAAGACTTAAAAAATGGTCCTAAATATGCTCCAAGAGCCAAATGAAATTATGGGCAAAGAACTACAGGAAATCAGGAAAACGATAGATGAAAACAAAGACAATATCAATAGAGAGATGAAAATTATAAAAAAGATTCAAACAGAGGTGAAGACCATAGTAACAGAAATTGTAAAAGTCCCTGGAGGGGTTCAGCACAGGTTAGAGTTGACAGAAAGCATATTGGAGCTTGAATGAACTTGAAGATTTGATTTGAATTGAACTGAAATCATCTACTCTGAGGAACAGAAGAGGAAAGAATGAAGAATAGTGAACAGAGCCTGAGGAACCTGTGGGACACTATCAAGTGTACCTATAGACACATTGTGGGACTCCCTGAAAAAGAGAAAGGGGCAGAGAAAATATTCAAAGAAATAATGGCTGAAAACCTCCCATATTTAATGAAAGACATGAATATTCACATCCAAGATGCTCAATGAACCCCAAACAGGATAAACCCAAATAGATCCACACTAAAGATAAAAAGAGAATTCTGAAATCCACAGGAGAAAATCCAGCGTGCCACATACAAGAGACCCTCAATAAGATTAAGAACCAATTTCTCATCAGAAACCATCAGGGCTAGAAGTGCTGATAGCAAAAAATTGCCACTCAAGAATTCTATATTTGGCAAAACTGTCTTTCAAAAATGAGGGAGGGATTAACACACTCCCAGATAAACAAAAGCTGAGGGAGTTCATCAATACTAAAGCAGTCCCACAAGAAATGCTAAAGGAGATTCTGCAGATTGAAAAGAATGTGTCCTTTGGGAAGCGGCTGTGGCTCAATCAGTGGGGCTCCCCGTTTGCCATGTGGGAGGCCCCGGGTTCGGTTCCCGGGGCCTCCTGGTGAGGGCGGCCCGCCCCCGTGGTGTGTTTGGCTGACCCAGCGAGCACAAGCAGCAGGGGGGGAATAAATGAATAAATAAATAAATAATCTTTAAAAAAAAAAAAGAAAAGAAAAGAAAAGAAAAGAATGGACAATAGAAAATTGCCTGAACCCTAGTGAAGAATTAAAATCTCCAGTAAAGACAATGACAAAGGTAAATATAAATACCAGTATTATTGTATTTCTTATTTGTAAATTCACTTTTTACTTCCTACTGGATCTAAGAGGCAAATACAGAAAATGCAATGAGAAAGAAATAGTTCGAGTTACTGGTATTCTACTATAGACTTATTGTGATTCTAGCAATGGAAGAAATTATATCATTGATGTGGAGGCAAGTGGCCACTGGAGGATCTGAGGGCAAGGAGAGGGAAAAACAGGTCTAATATGGGGGCATTTTTGGGACGTGGGAATTGTCCTGAATGACATTGCAAGGACAGATACAAGCCCTCATAAATCTTGCCATAACCTACAGAATTGGGTGGGAGAGAGTATAAACTACAATGTAAACTTTAATCCACGCTTAGTGGCAATACTCCAAAATGTGTTCATCAATTGCAATGAATGTACCTCACTAATGAAGGATGTTGTTAATGTGGGATAATGTGGGAGGTATGGGGAGTGGGACATATGGGAACCCTCTATCTTTTTTATGTGACATTTGTATAATCTAAGTATCTTTTTTAAAAAATGAATTAAAAAATAAAATAAAATCATTTAGAACTACAAAAAAAAAAAAAGTAGGGGAACAGAAGGGTATAGGAACATAGTTTATGTATGATATTGAAGTTAAGTTGGTATCAAAGCACAAGACTGTTACAGATTTAGGATGCTAAATTTAAGCCCCATGGTAACCACAAAGAAAATAACAGAGAATATGCAGGCTCATAGAGACAGAAAGTAAAGAACAAGTTATACTGGAGGTATGCAGGTAGGTGGTGGGGGATGGGTGTGAAATGGGGAATGGGAGATTAATGCAAAATGAGTGTAAGGTTTCTGTTTGTGGTGAAGGAAAATTTCTAATAATGGATGGTGTGAGGGTACTGCAACATTGTGAATGTGATTAATGCCACTGCTTGGGAGGGGTTGGGATGGGAAGATTTATATTGTACATATGATTCCACAATTTTAAAAAATGAAGAAACAAAGAGAAACTAAAGAGACAATGACAATTAAATGCAATACCTGATCCTGGATAGGATCCAAGAATGAAGAAGAAGAGGCTCAAAAGGATATTATTGGTACATAAGGGAAAAAAATTGGAATATAGAATGGAAGCTTTATATCAATGTTAAATTTCTTGAACTTGATAACTGCACTTAAGATGAATATTCTTGTTCACAGGAAATGTATATGGAAATATTATGTGTTCAAGTATTATGATGTATGCAACCTGCTAAATGTTCAGAAATAGGTAGATGATAGATAGATAGATAGATAGATAGATAGATAGATAGATAGATAGAT
>JAKSZT010053928.1:4099110-4192183 GCA_026826555.1 Tolypeutes matacus
AAAGGAAAGGAAAGGAAAGGAAAGGAAAGGAAAGGAAAGGAAAGGAAAGGAAAGGAAAGGAAAGGAAAGGAAAGGAAAGGAAAGGAAAGGAAAGGAAAGGGAAAGAAGAAAGATATGGCAAAGGTGGCAAAATGTTAAAATTGGTGGATCTGGATATCTGGGAGGTGAGTGTATGTGGCAGTTCTCTGTATAAGGTTTGTATTATTGTTGCAACTGTTCTGTAAGTTTGAAACTATTTCAAAATAAAAAGTTAAACAAACAAAAGCAGTTTAGTGATTCCTCAGAAAGTTGAGTGTAGGATTATCATATGACTCAGCAATCCCACTTCTTGGTATTTCCCCAAAGAATTGAAAGCAGGGACTCAGAGATATTTGCACACTGATGTTCATGGCTACATTATTTATAATTGCCAAAAGGTGAAAGCAACCCAAGTACCCATCAACTGATGAATGGATAAACAAAGTATGTTTTATATATATACAATTTAATAGTATTTGGCCCTAAGAAGGAATGAAGTTCTGATGCATGCGACAACATGGATGAACTTTGAAGACATCATGCTGAGTGAAACAAGCCACACAAAAGGAAAAATACTGTATGAACTCACTTAAATGAAATAAGCAGACTATGCAAATTCATAAAGTCAGAAACTAGAACACAGATTACCAGGGGCCAGGTAGGGGAGGTGATTGGGCAGTTAATGTTTAATTGGTATGGAGTTTCTTTTTGGGGGTGACAGAAAATTTCTGGCAATGGATGGTGGTGATGGAGGCACAATTTTGTGAATGTAAATGACACCACTGAATTCTATATTTGAAAAGAGATAAAAAGGGAAATTTTAAGTTGTATATAATTTACCACACACACCTACAAAAAAACCCACACAAAAAATAGAACCATACAACACAAAAAGTGAACCCTAGCATAAACAGTTGGATGAAGTTAATAACAAATTGTAATATTGTTTTATCAATTGTAATGAAAGTACCACACTAATGCACAATGTTAATAAGTAGAGAAAACTGCCTGTATGAGGAGAGTATTTGGGAACTCTGTACTTTCTGCATGATTTTTCTGTAAACCTACCACTGCTTCAATAAAAAAATTTCTTAAGAGAATGTACAACTAAGAAAATGAATATTATCTTTACTATTATCAACAATTCTCTAAAGAAGCAGTCATTCGAATTTTATTTTGAAGAAATTTGAGTGATAAAGTTGTTAGATTAATCCCCTTAGCAGTGTTTTGAGACAAAAGAGAAAAACTCCTGTAGATACGGATTCTGAACTTGTTGCTGTTCATCTGCTAAGTTTAAAAAATTGTAATGCACTTCAAAAATTACACATGTGAGAGCAAAATATTAATCAAAACATTGTAAATATTATACTTTCAAGAAATTAGTAGAAAATAATTCCTATAAAGCAAGCATAGGAGATAGGTAAAATCCTGCTGTATAGCTCAGTCTTTGGAGAAAGACCCTAGTTTTCAGCTACCACAGACATCAAAAAATAGCTCAGAGACGTCAACTCATCCATTTAGGAAAGTCCCTTTATATGTGTATACATATATTTTTACAGATTGTATTTCCAAAGATAGTTGAAACAATATCTCCTATCCCCAGTGCGCTTTTTACAATGTGACCTTAATACTCCTCCCATGGAGAGGGGGAGTTTCTGTCCTTTTCCCCTTAAACGTGGGCAGACATTCATCACTGCCTCCAGCAAGAATATCACAGAAGTGAGTCTAGGTGAATTTCAAGGCAGGATCACAAAAATGTGTTTCATCTTGCTCTCTTGGGACACTCACTCTGGGAATCCAACTTCATGCTGTGACGAAGCCCAAACTAGCCCGTGCAGAGAAACCACTTGGAGAGACCACATGTAGATGTCTGGGCTGACAGCCAGAGGAGAGCAAGATGCATCCAGATGATTCTAGCCCCCAACCATTGAGTTACCCCCAGCCTTTAAGTCATCCTGGCTGAGGCTTCAGATATGGAATAGTCGAGACAAGTAATTCATCCCCCAGTACCCTATGTGAGTTCCTGACCCACAGAATCTGTAAACATGACACAATGATTGTTTTATGCCACTAAGATTTTGTGGTAGTTTGTTACTCAGCAATAGTAACTGGAACATATATATTACCTATAAGCCAACAAACCCATGAAATAAATTTCATGTCTTTTCAAAGTATTTCTCCAAATGCAAAATAAGTACTACTAGCATTTGGCCCTCATTTTTCCCATTAGGAGATTAAGACAGCAAAATTGCAATTCATGTCACATCACATACTTTTGCATTGGCAAGAACTAAGATGTGCCTTGCAGTACTAGGCTTTTCTCTAAATGATGTCCTAAGCCAAATTAGTCTCAATTATTTTTTTCTTCAATCTTTTCTTCTATCTTTATGAGTAACCTCTCTCCTGAGTTCTAGGCCCTTGATCCAAATGCCTGCTGAACTTTTCTTCTTGGATATTCTACCATTATCCAAGAGAGTATGTCTTGAATGAAACTGTTGTCTTCTTTGCAAATCTGAATCCTTTGAGAGAATGATAAAGCAAATGATGCAAAATGTTAAAATTTGGTGCATCTGGTAAAGGATATACAGGAGTGTTTCTTTGTATGATTCTTGCAACTTTTCTGTAAGCTTGGAATTATTTCAAAATAAAAAGCATCTTAAAAAAAGGACAGGAATCTTGTGTAGTATCTATGTTACCACAATAAAAATTAAAAGAAAAAGGACAAGGACTGGAAACAAAAATGTAATCTACTACCACACACATCTCAAATTTTGGTAGTAAATGTTACTAGTTCTTAAAACTTTAGGGAGAAACCAATGTGGCTCAAGCGATTGGGTTCCTGTCTACCATATAGGAGGTCCAGGGTTCAATTCCTGGGGTCTCCTGGTGAAAGGCAAGCTGGCCCGTGCGGATTGCCGGCCCATGCAGGAGTGCTGGCCCGCATGGAGAGCTGGCGCAGCAAGATGACACAAGAACAACAAAAAAGAGACACAGAGGAGAGCCGATAAGAGACACAGCAGACTAGGGAGCTGAGGTGGTGCAAGAGATTGAGCGCTTCTCTCCCACTCTGGAAGGTTCCAGGATTGGTTCCCGGTGCTGGCTAAAGAGAAGACAAGCAGACACAGAAGAACACACAGAGAGCAGACAGCCAGCACAAAACAGCGAGGGTGGGGGGAATAAATAAATAAATAAAATAAAAACAAAAACATTTAGGGAATGGATGTGGCTTAAGTGGTTGAGTGCTTGCTTCCCACATGGGAGGTCTCAGGTTTGGTTCCCTGTGCCTCCTAAAAACAAAAACAAAAAAAGAAAAACCTTTAGAATAATCCTTCACTCCAAATTTCCTCATCAACTCTAATCAGTAATCATTATTGTGTCTTCCTTTATGCTATCTATAGTTTCTTTTTTTATCTCCCCAATGTCTATTCTCTAAGATTTTCCTTTGGAGATATACTCTTCTCCTCTCCAATTTTAGATCTTGAGTAAGGGTGGGATTCACTCCATTCCCTGGCTGCAAGGATAGAAACATAATCCAGGAATAACATATCATAATTTTTCAATAAAGAAGCAGTTGGTTCCTCTAATGGTACAAATAATTAAGAAAATGCCTTAACTAATATGGCCGGTTCTTGTTTTTCTATTTTGTCTTAGGGTTGTGCATATTTTTCCAATAAAAATATAGTTAAGCATGAGTTTACTGTTGAAATTTATATTTTCTGCAAATACAGTTGACATTCTCTCTTTGACACACACACTCTCTGTCTCTCTGTCTCTCTCTCTCTCTTTCTCTTAGTTCTCTCCTTGGCACAAAATGTAACTCCTCAAGTCAATATGTTATACCTAGATAGGGCAATCTAAAATAAAGTCCCAAGGGCTGGAACGTTCATTCTTTCAAACTTTGCTGAACCTCCTTTGTTGCAAAGGAGGACTTCCTGTTCCAGAATTCTTTTATTTTTTTCTCTTTTTCTACAGAATGCCTAAATAAACAACCCCCAGGACATCCATAAAAGGAGGCATTTTTCTAACAGGAGCAGAACCAGAACTTCTTTTGTCATCTTGAAACCAACCTTCCTTTTATTCAAGAGAAAGGACTTGCAATTTTTAAAATCAACGTGCTTTTTGTTGTTGTTGTTGTTTGTAAGAAGAGAACTCTAGAGCTACATGCATTAGGGACATGATTGTGACAGGGCTTTTGTTCAGAAGCAAGTATATACTCTCCCCCACTCTCAAAAAATCTCCTTGTTCCAAGAAGCCTTAATGTACATTCTTTTTACTTGCTGATTCTTTTCTACCTCACCTCCTTGAAATGCCAACACAGGGTTTATCAAATCTATAAAACTCAACTCAGTTTGCATTAACCCCCTTCTTATTCCCTTAACTCACCAACTAGCATCACTGGCCTCTTTGGCAATGGCACACTTACCAGGTATTTCCAGAAAGATTCCATAGTAGTTTATTGGCTCATCTACTCACTTTTTTCCTCTTGCTAAGTTTCTAGAGAATGATCTGATGCCTTTTAACCATCTCCCCTCTTTTTCTTTTTCTTTCTTTCTTTCTTTTTTTTTTTTTTAATAAATGAAGACTTTAGATTTGTTTTAGTTTTTCTTCTCACCTAAAAGCTCTACTGGCAGGTCGAGGCCCTTGTATGGTACCCAGTGATCAACACTGAATCCCATCTTTACTGGTATTTGCTCCTTGGAGGTGAAAAAAAAAATAAATGTTTTATAAAGCTCAAATTGGCCTTATCAAACAAAACATCTGCTAGATCAGTGAATGACTTGGTGACAGCAGGAGACAGCAATGCTGGCCTCGCCAATAGAAGTCACTGCAGTTAATGGAAGCTATTATGGGAAAATTCTGGCAAGAAGTCCCCCCCCCCTTTTTTTTTCTCCTTTAGACATCTAAAAATTTTTTAAAGAAAAAATGTATTCAGTTGCTAGGGTAACTGTGGTTTAAAAACTACCGTAACAAAAGCCAGATATCACATATCAAACTACCAAATTGTTAATTTGACTGGTATTTTTAAATAACTATTTGAAAGAAATGTTTTTCTCCTTATCTAGCTGTACTTAGAGAACAGAGGAAAGAGGAGAACAAGAGCAAGATAAAGGAGGAGAAGCAAGAAAAGGGAAACTGGTAGATTCTTTTAGGAAAATTTTTTGCCTTGCTAAATATTTGCTGGAAATAAAAATCCCTTCATGTTATAGATATATTTACATGCAGGAATTATTTAGCCAGATTCAAAACATAAGGAAGATACTGAGTTACCCTGTTTCCAATTGTTCTTCCCACATTTCAAACCCTGTCTGGGTTTTAAGTGAATAGTTTTCTGTGGGCACTTGCTAAAGGTATTGGTTACTTAGGGGAGTCATGCATGTTCTGAAATCTTTAATGGGTGATTATGCGTTTCCTGTGTCTTGCTTTTCATCACTTGATTTAAAGGGACTATAATAAGCCATTAGGAGCTTAGACTTTGGAGTCAGACATAGCTAGGCCTGAATTCCTTTTCTACCTCTTAGAAAATTCCTTTAATTTTTTGAACCTCAATTTCTTCATTTATAAAAAGAATATCAGTCTATGGGACAGATGATCTGGTTACTTCAACAAATAAATTGCAAGGAAAGAAAATGAGGTAGGGGGACCTACAGATTAAAACAGACTTCAGAGACATATAACATGTGGCTATTGCTTAGATTTGATTTAAAAAAAAAAAAAAACAACAGTTGTAAAAATTCATTTATGAGACAAATGGGGAGACTTGAACACTGTTTAGATATTTTATAATACTAAGGAATTATTTCAAATTTTGTTAGGTATGATTACAATATGATATTGTGGTTTTGTTTTCTTAAAGTTATCTTTTAGAAATACATATTAGAATATTTACAAATAAAATGATGTCTGGAATTTGCTTCAAAATAAAGAAGGGGGAATTTGAGTTGACAATTGTTGATGATGGGTGATGGACATAGAGGGGTTCATTATAGTATTCTTTCTACTTTTAAATATATATTTGAAATTTTCTATAATAAAAGTTTAAAAAGAAAGCTACCAATATTACTCACCTGGGTAGTGGGTATATTGGAGTTCTCTGTATTATTTTTGTATTATTTTGCCACTGTCCTGTAAGATTAAAATTACTTCAAAATAAAAAGCTTTTAAAATTCAAGAATAATAACATCATCTCATAAGATTATTGTGTGGATTAATTGAGATGCTCTGTGTAAAGTACTTGGCAGAATGCCTGGCATATAGTAAGTGCTCAATAAATGTTAGCTATTACTATTAGAGACAGAGCCTTGCCTCTTCTTTCCCATGCGAAGACCTGCAAAAGCCAGACCTTCACAGGTGTTGCTGAATGGAGCAGTTAACCTTACTTCTTCCTAAAGAGGCAGCCGGGTACTATTGTTGCATTCATCTTCATCCAGACTAATTCTGTACTAGGCACCACACACACAAATTCTGTTTAACGGTGACCATTGGCTTTGCCTTTAGTTTCACAGTAAGTTTTAGCTGGGAATTCAGTTTCAATGGAAAATGGAATAAGTATTTGAACACATTGCTAGGGATTTTCCCATACATTATTTTATTTAAACTTCATAACAATCTTCCAAAGTAGAAATTATTAGCTTCATTTTAGAGAGGAGGAAACTGAGAATTCTGGTGGCTCACCCAACTGTCACAGCACTGTTAAGACCCAGCTCTTGAGGTCTCCAAAAGACTTGTGCTCACCCAGGTGCCCTGTTGACCAGCCCCCTTGCCTTTCTTTTACTCCTCCTAGTTTAAAAGCAACCACACCCCAGAAAAAGTTAAGTTGACATCCCCAGTGGAAAGTGTCTAAAACCATATGCTTCTGTCCTGTGTGCTGAGAGGCAGGTTTCAAGTCCGGTAGTAAGAGATCTGCATATCTGGTAAGGAGTGTCACCGGCTTGTGTTGTATCTTGGAGTGGGCAGAGGGGAGGCTCAGGAAGGAGTAATAGAAAGGAAAGATTTTCAGGATTGCTCTGACATTTGTGTTTAATTTCCCTCATTCCAAATGCTATTCAACTTTTAAGAAAAGGAGAAAGCATGGAGAGATAGCTTATACAAGAATTGTTCAATTCCAGAAATTAGAAACGGCCAGCTGCTATCCAATACCGTGGGCCCTAATTCAAGCTCCAGCTGAAATTTAGGCCGGTGTTTCCGCTAACAGTCCAAACTTGCAAGTGAGACGTTGACTTCAGAATCCTGCTAGTTTGATTTATATCAGGACAACTCTCTGCAAGGCGGGTATCTGGTTACAAATGGAGTTATTGGTTATGTCTAACACGTCCGGAAATGCAGAAGAGGAGGCAACAAGAGAAACAAACTCCCATCGACAGTGTTGCTCAAGGAGAAAGTGTTAGTACCTCAAACTGGGGCTGCAGCCTCCTAGGCCGCACTCAAGGGTATCGGGAGGAGTCCAGTTCTTCCGCAGCCATCAGGAAGTTTCCCTGCGGAGGCCCAGGGACCCTCACTCTAAGGCCATTCTACCGGCAGATCGGCTGTGAGAGCCTACACCGATCCGGGTCAGAGTGGACTGCCCACCTCCCCAGACCCGCCCACCCCTGCTGCGAGTCCTGGGTCCTCTCAGTTTTGACCTGCTAAGGTCCTCTTAATTAGGAAACAACAGTCATTTTAAAGGAAGCACAAATAACCCGCGATCCGCGCACCCAAGTGTGGCATTCTCGGGCACAGCACGGAGCAGGGCACAGGATAGCTGCGAGCAGCAGGATAGAAAGAGCCAGAGTGCTGGGGCAGGAGCCTGGCGAGCTTGGTGCAAACACACCTTCCGGGCCCCGCCCCTAGGCTTCCTGCCTGGTGGGGACCAGCAGAGTGGGGAGCCGCCCTCGACACGCCCTCTTAACTGCTGCAGATCTTGTGTGTGCTGCGGGGGGTGAGGGGGAGGCGTGGGTAGGGGATTGGTTCAGAGGCCCGGAGGGAGGTGGCGCCGAGCCCAGTATTAGGCTGCAGCGCAGCCAGGAGCCGTCCGCAGTCCAGCCTCAGGCCCTAGCACCCGCGGCGCTCTGCGCCGAGGGCGCGGACGCCGAGTATGGTATCACGGTCACCAAGTCCTTTGCTTCCCCTGAGGGAACGGGCCCTCTACCTCTTGTAGGGTGCAGATTCCTCACGTCCGCTCCTTCCGCTCCTCTGGGTGGGAGCAGAGATGTGGAATTAGGCTGAAGTGAATATTCTGCGTGCTCTATAATTACGCACACACTGAAATCTTCACCGTTGACTTAAGTTACTTGGCGCTGCGAGGGCTGGGGCCCTGTGTATTGATTAAACGCAGCCTCTATTTACCTAAACAATAACTGCAGAGATTAGTAACGTTCACTTGATCACAATAATGGGGTTGACGATTAAGGGGCAATGCATCCCAGATGTAACCGAGCCTACGGCCGCGTCCGCGTACTTCTCGCAGAGGGGCGCGCCCGAGGCTGCGGCTGCGGAGACGCGGAGCCCGGCCCAGAGCAGGAGGCGGCGCGCGAGCGCCACAGGAGGCGGAGGGGAGGCCCAGCCGCGCCAAGGCCGCGGGCCACAGAGCAGAAGAGGCCCGCTGCTGTTTTGGGGGGATCTGAACGCTCCGGCTCGGCCGGAGGCATCTGGAACGCGGAACTCGTCTCCCCGCGGTGACGTCCTCTGCCCCAAGGCCGTCTCTCCTGCTGCTGCCAGGGAAGGAGGATGGACGCGCTGGCATGTGCCCGGGTGAGTGTGTCTGGGTCGTCAAAGTACACTCTGCATGTGGTAGCGGCGGGGTGGGGGGGAGGTTGCACACGTGTCTAAAGTGTGCGGACCCACCCTCTGCGCTTATGTTTACTCGCCGCCCGACACTCCAAGAAGCAGGTCAGGCTGGAGGGTGTCCATCTGGCCGCGCGAAGGGCCGATGCTCAGCATCCACCATCGGTGGGAGTGACAAACGAAGTCATCCCTCCCAGGGTTGGGCTCTAGAGTGCCTGAAATCTAGAAAACCTGGAAGTGGCGGCCCAGTATAGACCTGTTCGCAGGGATGTCACAGAGGTGTCTGGGCCCTTGCAGAAAATTGTATAATCAACTTCTTTCTCAGTCTCTTACTGCCCTGTAAGGCCTTAATAAGAGGTCCTAGGAAATGGGAGGATTGAAAGGAACTCAGAAAAGGACTCAGGAGAGTGGAGACATGGGGAAATAAAGGAGAGACAAGAGCAGCTTTACCTAGAAGGGTTTCCAAATCCTGGGCTCCCACCGCACACACCGGCTGCAAAAAACACAGATAGCAACTTTCCGAGTACATGTTGTTTCTCTGCTCCTTCCCTCTTTCCTCTTTATCAAGCCCATTATCAAGCCTGAATGCTTCATCTTCCACACATAGACATAAGCAAAGGGATTTGTCCCAGTCACCCATGAACAAGCCAGGACGAAGCCCTTTCCCGCCAAACCACCAAGGCCGGGAAATAAACAGCGCATGCCCAAGTTCTGAGCTTGGGAGCCGGGGGAGACTTGGGTGGTAAGAGGATCCACAGCATCGCAAGGAGGGAGCGAGAGAGGAGAGGAGGAGGAGAAGGTTGGGAAAGAGAAGAAGAGAAGGAAGAGGAGGGACCAATAGGGACAGAGTTGGACAGGGAGTTTCCTTATAACCGCTCCCCCCTCCGCCCCCCCTCCTGTCTTTCCACCCCTTGTCCCCTCATTTCAAAGCTAAAGCAGACCGGGGTAGAGGGAGGTAAGACAAAGGGAATTCTCCTCCTCTGGGAAGTGTGAAGTGCGTCTGTGCTCTCCTTGCAGGCTCTGGAAAAACTGGCAGGAATTTCCTTGTCGCAAGAAGACCTACGAGTGTCTGTAGCAGAGGCACCAACTACAAACAGATTTTGGGCCGGGAAGGTGCGAGGGAGGTGCGGGGCCAGCTTTGATCTCTTCAGCTCTGTTGTAATTTTTCATCTTATCCAGATAGATTAGCCAAAATAGTCCTAGCGAGGCATTGCGGAGTACCTCCCCCCCCCCCTCCCCACAGCGTCATCTGCACACCCGGGCCGGGTCACAGCTCCTTCCCCAGCCTCGGCTGAAACTTCAAGGGCTAATGGCTCTGTGTTCCTGCGGTAATTAGGAGGGCATATAGCCGCCCAGCACTCCTTTAAACAAGTATGTAAGTCACCCTCCCCCTCTCCGGGGACAGACCCGGGGAAAGGAGGCAGCTGGGACCGTTCCGGCCGCCCGGTCCGCACCAGGATATCCTTCGCTGGGGGAGTGGCGTCGCGGTGACCATCCGCAGCTCCTCAAGGCCTCTGTTTCTAAGCTCTTCCTTAGAAAGAGTAGAAAGGGGCAAAGAATGTGCATCTCGCCACCCACCGGAAAAGCCAGGCGAGCCTGCGTCTTTGCGTGAAAAGTTTTTTTGTTTTAAATTAATTGCTTTCATGATTCTAGGCTGTGATAGACAGAGACTGGCCCGGGTTCTCCAGAACAGAGAGACGGATGTAAAGGATTTGGAGTCGTCTTCCCCCCACCCTTTCTTTTTCTTCGCCATATAAATCAGTCGTATAAATCATTCGCATTGTTTAAGGTACATTGATCAATCTAATGGCTTGTAATAGGCTCCTAATTGCCACTTGCAGAGTCCTGCAGGCTCGCGTTTGAACAGGGAAAGTTCTGGATTCCAGTGAAGTCCACTTCAGGCTTGAGACTCGATGATTACAAAACACAGGAAAAGCACCAAGACTGGCCAGGCCACTTTGGTCTAAGTGCCCAGTCTCAGGGAAGGGAAGAAAGGGAGGGTACTAAGGACATTTGTGGTTTTCAAATCTCATTTCTAAATCAGTAAGTCATTGATGAGCAAAGTGATTTATTGGTCATTGTGGTCTGAGGATCATTTTGTTACTATCAGACAAGACACCTTCCTTGTTCATATTCCCTGTATCTGTATCTGCATTTACAGTAAAACAAAGCAAAAACTTCCTTAGCTACAAACCCATATGCTCTAGTCATACCTAGTCTTTTATTTACTTATTTCTAATAGAACAACATCAGGAATTGTATTAGAAAATAATATAGGGGGAGGGGTGTGTTAAAGGGAAGGAAGAAAAGCCAAACTTTCTCCAATACCAAGTCCTGGAGACTTGCCTAAACTCCTGTTTAACATCTTGCACATGTAATGCTTCTTCCAAGCCCTGGATGGAGGAGAAAAACTTGGAAGTCTCCTAGAAGGCTGTCTATGGAAGGGTAAAACTGAGGAGGCTGGTATCCTGTTTGGGAGAAGCTGGCTAATGACCAAAATCCTCTGCCCACTGGCTTTTCTTGACATTAGCTTAGAGTCTTTGTTAAAAGACCACTTTAATGAATCTAAAGACCGTTCCATTAAGAGTTGGCTGAGATAATGAATATGCTTCATTTTGGTAGAGGATGCACTTAAAAAGAATAAGAAAGCCATCATGGAATGCCACATTTGCTTAGGCCTAAGCCCCCTCTGTGGTGGTTGGTGAGGGAGGGAGGAAGGTAAAACCCCAAGCCCAATAGGCCCCCCATAGTTTCTGAGTAATGCCGTAAACAAATCTATGAAGCTTGTTGAATAATCTTCCAATAATTGCAGTCATTAAAATCATCAAACAGTCTACAGTCACCTTCCTTCCTTTGACACACCAGAGTCTTTCCTTTAATTGTTAATGCATTTTTGGCTCAGATAAACAGATCAAGGCAGGCTTAAAATATATGGCCTAGATACATCATCTAGCAGCAGAAAATTAGCTGTGTAGGCAAACGTTTGGAGTGTAGTTAATAGGTGAGGGGTTTTCAATTTCTCTAGCAGACCTCACAGAAACAAGAAAATTTTGCATCTCCTGCTACCTCTAAATAGCAGTGACAACCTCCCAGTTAGAGAAAAGATGAAAGCCTATTGGTCTATTGATCCTTCCTGGCTCTTTTATTTGCAAGAGTAGGGCTGGAAAGAAGGCGTTATAGAACAAACATTAAATGAAAGCTCAATGGAAATTGTGGGAGAGTTCCTCGATTTTCAATTAATTTCCTCCATCCATTTGATCTCAACACTGCTTCTTTTTTAAAATAAAAATATATAAACTATAAAAGATTCCCTTCTAATCAAAACTGCATTTCATCTTCACCTTCAACTGGAAAACTTCATTGTGGAAAGGATTCATCCAATTCAACAAGCACTATGTTCTGTACTGGCTCCCTTCACCCTTGTTGGTGGCAGGTGAATATGGACATGGTTCACAAGGGCAGCACTTCCTCCCTCCCTTCCTTCCTTCCTTCCTTCCTTCCTTCCTTCCACCCACCCAGGATATTAATGTATCTCCCCAACTTCCACACCATGCTGACCTGGTAACCACTGCTGTGGTGTAGATCATACAAATGAAAAGCATAATTAAGTGTGCAAATGATTCAAAAAGGGAGCACTGTGGCTTAGCAAATAAATAAATAAAGGCAGGTGGGAAGACAGGTCCGATAAATGCTTTTTTACAGACACCACCACCCTCATCCCATTCCTGGTGGCCGCGGCTTTGGCGGGGGCCAGCCTGGGCAACATGAGAACCTTGGGTTCCTCCTCCCCCAAGGTCTTCCCTCCTGCCAGAATTCTCCAGAATCTCCAACTCACCTCACACCCCTGCGCTGTGTATCCGTTGCTAAACTCTGCTCCCTGGAGACTGGTCAGCCACCTAATATTTAACCAGCTATTATTTCTAATAATTCATAAAATAACTGGTTCTCTCGGTCTCCCCCCTGCTTCCTGTGCACCAGGAGAGGCATTTTATCTGTGGCTCAGGAGCCCCAGTCCTTCAGATCAGCGCTAATGACGGAATTGTTTCCCGGGCTTTGCCTCCTAAACCCAGCAACTTGAGCGGTTGCTCAGATCAAAGCTCTCGGGAGAGGCAAGATGGGGGAAACAATATTTGTTCAAAGGAAGTGAACTCTTCCCTTTAATTACCTTATTCTTCTTTATTAGGATTCTTATTGAAATTTTTTTGCAAAAAAATTATGTTGATTTAACCGTAGTGTATTTACGATGTAAATATATTCCAAGATGAAAACGTCACGGATCAATTGTAAAGGACCCGGATACATAATTTTAAAAAATCAGTTTCAGTGTATATGAGGTTCTCACCCCACTTTCGCTGCTCAGTCAGATTTGTTTATGCAGAATCGACATTTAATAGTGCTAATTGCACTCCAGTTAAATTGCCCTGATTGCAGAAAGGGAAGCAATTTTCGTGCTCTCTGTCTGGGTTTGGAAGAAATTGTTTTATATTCACCTCTTTATAAAGAAGTGGAGATAAGGCACCGGGGCCTTTGCACAAATTGCACTTAGGGGCTGACTGGCAGCATTCAGGCGCTATAATAGAGCATTATTTGGCCGTTTTGAATAATGTAAAGCGTTTGCTGAAAGCTATTCTCCTGAAAATTGCTTTAACTTTTAAAAGGGTGATGATTCACTCCAAACCAGGCCTTTGTTACATTGTCATTATTTCTCCAAATGTTTTAACAGTCAGCGCAACACTTTAGCATAACACATTGATCTTTGTTTAAAAACTAGATTTTTTAGAGGATGAAAAAATCTGTCAGAAAAAAAACAAAAAACAAAAAACTGGACTTCCTCTGAAAGATTTCCTTGCCCCCCCCCCTCCCCACACACACACCTTAGAGTTGAAGTGGTCCAGGTGTTTGCCTGCGTTCGCGTGAAAGATTTCCCTAACTTTATTGTGATTCGAGCGCGTGTATCTGAAGGAATATTCGAGTGCCCATGTAGAGAGAGTCTGACAGCTGGAACTACGTGGAAAACTGTGGGAGGGGGAGGAGAGGGGAGGAGGAGGAAAAGAGGAAGGCAACGAGTGCTCCTGGAGCCTGAAATGTCTGTCTGAACTGTTTTTAAACGTCACAAGTGCTAAGTGGCTTTTCGGATTCTCTTATTTATTACTTTGTCAGGTTTCCTCAAGGAGAGGGTGTGTTGGGGGTGGGGGAGGAGGTCGATAGGGGAAAACTCGGCGCGTCTCCACCCAGGGCTGCACGGGGTGAATAGGAAACGCCTTGCTGCCACTTAACAATCCCTCTATTAGTAAATCGCCGCGGAGACTACAGGAAGCCGAGCACCAAGTCTTCCCTTCCATGGTAGAAGTCACCTGTTGGGAACCGCTCCCGGGTCCCCCTGCCGGGCTCTCTGACTCTTCCAGGCTGCCTGGTTTCTCCCTCAACCCTGCACTGCAGGTGCCGGGCGCATTTTCACACGGTCTAGTCGGTTTCCACAACAGCCCCCCAGGGCATAGCGCTTTGTTATAGCCGCGCGGTCTTCTCCCTGCTTCAGTCCTCTTCTCTTCTCTTCTCTTCTCTTCTCTTCTCTTCTCTTCTCTTCTCTTCTCTTCTCTTCTCTTCTCTTCTCTTCTCTTCTCTTCTCTTCTCTCTCTTCTCTTCTCTTCTCTCTCTATCTTTTTTTCCTTGTTGCTTTTGTCATCTTTTTTTTTTAAAAAAGCGCATTCTGAGCAAAAGTATTCTAAAGAAAAAAAAAAGGAAGAAAGAAAGAAAGAAAAGCGACCCACACAGCCTTCCCCACCTACGGGATGAACCTAAAAGGTATGCAGGCTCCATCCTAGGGCCGAAGAAGTGCCACGGTGGTCTCACACTTGGGCCAAAAGATCTTGTAAAAGAGGAGAGGAAACAGTGGGGGCACAGCTCTATGTCCTCCTTACATGCTCCCCTCTGTAACAATCCGTCCTCTGCACCCGAGCATTTGGGGTTGGTGGTGAACAAATTAAAGTATACTTGGGCAGAAAAGGCGGGATGTGGGCTTAGAGGGAAATTTGGAATCATTTAAAGTCGGTACCCAGGTCTGCCCGAGCACACTAGTGTTTCTGGTTCAAAAGTAGCCCCTGGTTGTCCTGGAGAGGAAAGAGAAAACCCAGAAAGGAGAAAAAACACAAACAGGTCAGCGTTTGCAGAGGGACTCAAGGACGAGCAGTAGCCTGTCTGAGGACACCTCTTCTCACACCGACAAGGTCCAAGGAGGGCGGGACAGTCCTTCAGGATGCTTCCTGCCAGCAAAATGTGGAGGCGCCCACGTGTGGCTTCTCCCTCCGCACTCGCGGGTGGAGGTCCCCAGTGAGATCCGGGCTCTAGGGGCGAACCCACCTCTTAACAGGGAGCCCTCGCCCTGCAGAGCAGCTTCGAGGCCCAGCCGATCTGTGGTGGTGGTGGGTTGGAAACGGGGCAAGAAAACTCGACTTTAGTCTGAAACGTGACATGCAAAATCTTCCCCCGGTTAAACAAACAGCCGAGCAAGCTGCAGTTTCAACGGGGGTGGCGGTGGGGGCGGACGCGGCTCGCGCCGGTCTCTGTTTCCAAAGTTGTTACAATGTGAAAATAAGCGGCTTCGTGCAGCGTGTTGTATGGGCTGATGCCTCCCACCCCCTCGCCAGCCCCCAGCGAAACCCTGCAGATAATCAGCACGTCCCACTGTTTAGTCATATTTGACAACTGGGTTAACCTGGTATCTAGGCGCTGGAGAAACGGTACAAAGGGTGCCCTCAATTACCACCAGAAGCTTCTGGTGTGAGTGGCACTTGTATTACCCTTAGGTCAGAGGCCAGAGCGACAATTAGGAAGTCACTTAGACCTCTGGGGGGAAATGGCGGGATGCAGCAGGCTGCAGGCCCTCCAAACAAGTCTGTGGGTGTCGACTGTACGGTAAGGCCTGTTTCGCTCCCCTCACGGGAGTTGTCCTCTCTCACTCCCTTCCCAATGTGACTCAGAGTGAGTAAAAACAGAATCCAGTGGGAATAAGAAATTGAGTGGAAGACAAACGACAATGATAACTTCGCGCTCGAGAGAGGTAATTCAAGCTGGAGTTATGGTCCCGCAAGCAAGAGCCTAGACCGACACCCGAAGTGAGCGTTGACATTTCCGTCTTGACTTGAGCCCTGCTGGTGCGGCCTCCCCTTAGGTGCCCCTCCCCTTCTGCCTCCCTTCCCACAAGTTGGGGAGTGGAGTAGGACAGTCAGCGCTAACTTACAACATCTTGGGGTGGCTCAGGAGGCTTGTGTCTCGGTCTCAACGGCACTTAAACCTGGCTTAGTGTGTGAGTGTGTGTAAATTTTTAATTGCACTGTAATTTCTTCAGTCCCTGGCCCGGCCACCCCCCTCCCCTCCCCAGCAGCCTTGACTGGCACGCGCCGGGAGCCTGGGCTCGGGCCCCTCGGCGCGTCTGATTGGCTGCGGGGCAGCTCCCGTCTGCTCTGCCTGCGCCCTCATTGGGCGAGAGGCGCAGCCAGCGGCACTTCAAAGCGGCTGCTCCTAGCACTTAGGCTGAGTTTAGCCGGTGGGAGCCCGGAGTCCGCTCGGCGCGAGCGCGGGGACGCGGGAGCCGCGCGGGACGCGAGTACTTTTTCCGAGCAGCCGCCAGGCTCAGCCCAGCTCCCGGCCCCACCACGCAGCCCAGGGACCTGCTATGGCCACGTCTATACTAGGGGTAAGTCGGAAGCGCAGTGACGCATTTGCGCGTTTGAATTGAAGTTATTTTTCGTTACGGGTTCTCCCGTTCCGCGGCTCGCGAGAAACTTGCTGCCTGACTGCAGCTTGGGCTTCTTTTAGCACTTTCCCCATTTCCGGGACAGATTCTTTACAAGTTATTGGAAGTCTGGGGATACCTTAGCAAGAAAATGATTTCTTAAGCAAGTCCCCTTTTATTTGGTTTTGAACCTAGAGGTCCCCCCTTTCTCCTTCGTGATTTAGAGCCCCCTCCTCCTTGCTTCGGGGGTTGTTGCAATTACGCGACAGTGGTGTTTCCAGAAAACAGCCTTAATCGTTTTGAAGTCCAGAGTCATGTTAACAAACATTTACTTTTTCGCGGTTCCCCAGTTCGCTCGACTTTCAATTCCGTCGCTGGGTCGCTACTCCTCGGATTATTGTTATCATAATCGGGGTCCTTTTGTGTAAACAGTAAAAACAATGTTTTGTATTATAAAAGAAAAGAGCCAAGTCGTAGCCACCTTTAGGAGGAGACGTACAACGCAGAGCCCCGAGTGTCCCCCGCCTCTGGGCGCTTTCGTCGGCCTCCGCCCTCACTCGGTGTTTGTGTCGATGTGTTTCTCTCCGTGCTTCACCCCGAAGGGCGATTTGGGGGCTTCTGGGAGACCACCAGGCTTCCGGCGAGCGGAAAGAGCTATCCGAGGCGGTTCTGGGCAGGGGTTGCAGCGACTGAGGCGGGGGAGACGAAGGCATCCTTGATTTGTAGCCCCAGCGAGGAACAACTTTTCAGCTCCGGGACACTTGCCGCGTCTCGCCGAGGACCGGCCGCGGCACGTCCTCGGCGAGAGCGCCGGGAGGAGGCGCGGGTCGGGGAGCCACGGCCCCCAGGAGCAGTCGCTGGGGGACGAGGCTGCTCACGGGTGCACTTTGTGTCTTCCCCCCACTTCCTCCTGCCCTCCTCCTCTTTGCTCCCTCCCCTGTCCCACCCACTCTAGGAAGAGCCGCGCTTCGGAACGACTCCGTTGGCCATGCTGGCCGCGACCTGCAACAAGATCGGCAACACGAGTCCTCTGACATCACTGCCGGAGTCGAGCGCCTTCGCCAAAGGCGGCTTCCACCCCTGGAAGCGCTCCTCGTCCAGCTGCAACCTCAGCTCCAGCCTCTCAGGCTTCGCCGTGGCCACGGGCAGCCGCGGCTCAGGCGGCCTGGCGGGCGGCTCGGGCGCCGCCAACAGCGCCTTCTGCTTGGCCTCCACGTCGCCCACGTCGTCCGCCTTCAGCAGCGACTACGGCGGCCTCTTCTCCAACTCCGCGGCGGCCGCGGCGGCGGCGGCCGGGGTGTCCCCGCAAGAGGCGGGCGGGCAGTCGGCCTTCATTTCCAAGGTGCACACGACGGCGGCCGACGGCCTGTACCCGCGCGTGGGCATGGCGCACCCGTACGAGTCGTGGTACAAGTCGGGCTTCCACTCGACGCTGGCGGCGGGCGAGGTGACCAACGGCGCGGCGTCGTCGTGGTGGGACGTGCACAGCAGCCCGGGCTCGTGGCTGGAGGTGCAGAACCCCGCTGGCGGGCTCCAGAGCTCGCTGCACTCGGGCGCCCCCCAGGCCTCGCTGCACTCGCAGCTTGGCACCTACAACCCCGACTTCAGCTCGCTCACGCACTCGGCCTTCAGCTCCACCGGCCTCGGTTCCTCGGCCGCCGCCGCCTCGCACCTGCTCTCCACCAGCCAGCACCTGCTGGCCCAGGACGGCTTCAAGCCTGTGCTGCCCTCCTACTCGGACTCGAGCGCCGCGGTGGCGGCCGCCGCCGCCAGCGCCATGATCTCGGGCGCCGCGGCTGCCGCCGCCGGGGGGAGCTCCGCGCGCTCCGCCCGCCGCTACTCCGGCCGCGCCACCTGCGACTGCCCTAACTGCCAGGAGGCGGAGCGGCTGGGCCCGGCCGGGGCGAGTCTGCGGCGCAAGGGCCTGCACAGCTGCCACATCCCGGGCTGCGGCAAGGTGTACGGCAAGACGTCGCACCTGAAGGCGCACCTGCGCTGGCACACGGGCGAGCGGCCCTTCGTGTGCAACTGGCTCTTCTGCGGCAAGCGCTTCACGCGCTCGGACGAGCTGCAGCGGCACCTGCGGACTCACACCGGCGAGAAGCGCTTCGCCTGTCCCGTGTGTAACAAGCGCTTCATGCGCAGCGACCACCTGAGCAAACACATTAAGACGCACAACGGGGGTGGCGGGGGCAAAAAGGGGAGCGACAGTGACACGGACGCCAGCAACCTGGAGACGCCCCGCTCCGAGTCCCCAGACCTCATCCTGCACGACTCCGGCATCAGCGCCGCCCGGGCAGCGGCGGCGGCGGCAGCGGCGGCTGCCACTGCAGGAGGCAAGGAAGCCGCGTCCGGCCCCAACGACTCTTAGAGGTCTGGCGAGAGGTGCGAGCGAGCGACCGAGCAAGTAGAGACACCTAGAGCGAGCGAGAGCGAAGGCGAGCGAGAGATTGGGGGGCGGGGGGGGGGGAGAGCGAGCCGGGTACGGGCGGGCCGGGGCTCTAGTGACGCCTTTGGCCCGGGCTGGGCGCGAGGTGGAGCCGCGCAGGGCTCCCGGGCCGCGACTCGCTGGCCGCGCGAGTAGCTCCGCTCTGCTGTCTGCGCCCAGACGCGTGGTCCAGGAACAAAAGCGAACCATCTGACACAGTCATCACTTTTTAAAAGTGTACACAGACACACAAACACACACCGCAGACCTACAAACACAAGCACGCACACTCGCGCGCGCGCGCACACACAAATTCACCACTCATACAAACTTCTCGAGCGAAGAGCAATACAAGAAAAGCTTCCTCCTCCCCCACCGCCTATCGGCCTCACCACCCTTCTCATTCCCTTTCTCAAAAAACAGCCACCACCCAGCAAAGGACTGTCAGAACATTTGAAAACAAACGGGACCTATAAAAACAGACCCTTTGTATGGATTATATTATATATAAAATGCTCCAAGTCCTGCTTGATATCTACTTACATTGAGACTTTTTTCCCCCTAAAAATGGAAGCATCAAAAGAGGCTTAAGGTGAGAAATTTAACTGGAAGTCTAGCGACAGTTTCTCTGTATTTCATAACATCTGTATAAATAGGGTTCAAAAGATTGTGTTCTTTTATTTTCTTGTAAATGTTCATTCGAATAGTTTTTTTTTTTTTTTGGTGAATTCCTGAAATTCAGGGAGTTTTTTTTTTTTAATTTTCTGATGCACTTTGTGAAAGTCAGTATATATGTAAAAGATATTTAAAATGTTGAGTTATCATTTCACTCACAAACACATTAAGTTAAGGTCATCTAAAGAAATTAAATGCGTTTATCTGTATGAAAGAATCTTGACATCATATTTTCATTTTGGTATTATTAAAGGACTCTGAACAATTCACTTCCTTTTTTAAAAAAATCCTGCCTTCCCTCAATAACCCTTATGCGGGTCGACTTTTTTTCGTTGGGAAAAATTCCCTTAATGGTAGTTGTAGGTAATATAAGGTTTATGTGAATTATATAAGCCATCATACATACGTTTTTGAAAAGTCAAATTTATTTATTTGTATATTGACAGCATAAATTAAATTGGGATATAAGAATGTGTAGTTGTATTACTTAATAGGAGAGCTCTCAAGGTGACATTTTAAAACTAAGGAGCACCTAACAAAAGCAAAGGTCCTTGGCAGCTTTAACAGCGGAGGACCTACACTTCCAGGAGGAAACAAACACAGGGCAGAGAAAACGCCGGTAGGTTGGTTTGTTTTTAAAAAGCGATTCAAAAACAACCTGTGAAGGGGAAAGCTTTTTAAAAAGAAGTCTTTTAGCTCCCAAGACCCTCTAGGTTCCGAGGCGACTCAGGGGAATAAATCGCTAGAGTCAATACCCCGGAAAAGACATTTCATGCCTAAATGAAAATCTTGTTAAATGTTATTAATTTTGACTTAGAGCACACAGCAGCCCCCTGTGCCTTGTATTCCCTTATTAGGGATTCATGTCTTATCAAATATCTAATTAATCTCCTAGACATCATTTGTTCTGGCCAACTTTATCTCAGCTGGTCCAAGGGGAAAACTCCAAATATTCTCTGTGACAAAGCTCCCTTGAAGATCTTTTTAATTGTCTAAATTAACTGCACCAAATTTGCATGTCAAACGGTAAAGGGCAACCTGAGATAAAATGTAAACGTTTTAAAAGCCCCCAAACTAAGCACTTGATTTGATAACTAGGCTTTTTAATGTTATGGAAGACAACTGCTCCTTTCCTTTTCAAAGACGCCTGATCTATGCAAATAGTGAATTGGAAATGCCTAGGTCCCTGCGCCGTCAAATGGCCCTCGCAGGTTATTTGAATATCAGTGGCGCTGCTTCTGAAAAGGTTCAAGGATGCTCTCTGACTTCTTTGTGATTACTCAGTGCGGCGTCTTATTCTGAAGAAAAAAACTCAGGAATAATTAAAGGCTGGGATCAGGCCTGGGAACACATTTGGGACAGGAATCTCATTTAGACAGTCTCTTTCAAAATAAGGCACAGTTAAATTGACCAGAAGGCAATTATTGAAATGAAAATTATTTTCACTCTCTTTGTCTTCTGACCACCAACTTAACAGCTCCAGTTTAAAAGAGAGGGGAAAGAGGGAGAGACTAAAAGAAAATTGGTAAATGCGATAATTTCGCAATTCGAAAAAATGCTAATTTTTAGAAAACAAAATACGTATTTACTGAATAAAAATATTTCTAAAACGTTTCGCACTCAATAGGAAACGCAAGCGAAGTCTTCCCCAATGGAATTTTTTTTCTTTTTTGATTACTGCCTGGGAACTTGAATGAAGGTTTTGATTTTCTGTGAAGAAACAACAAATTATTGTTATTAACAATCAACAAAATGTTTTTCCGTAAACTTTGCTCTAAAAAAACAAGTAGCAAAGTAGCAATAAAACACTGGGGCAAAGGTCCCCAGCCGGCTCTTTGCAGAGTGAGATTCGGCAGTTTCTCTCTTCTTGCGGGCCTCGCAGTCTCGGCTGACCCACTCTTCTTCCTCTAGCTTTTTTCCTTTGGCCATTTCCTCTCGCTCCCTCAAATTTTTCATAACCGGGGACCCCTCTCCCCTCCCAGCCCCGCACTTCTGGTTCAGGTCTTGTCTTCCGGAAAAACTGTAGGGGGTGCGTTTACTTTGGGGTCTGGGGCCGAAGCTTTGGGTGCCGAGAAAGTGCCCTGAGCGTTTGGGGACTGCTGGCTGGCGGGGCGGACGTGAGGGTGTGGTGGGATTTCCTGAGGAATGAGGGCGCCCGGGCGTCGGGCCCAGGCAGCTTTGTTTCTGGTTGATAATAAAGACAGATCAAAGGGCCTGGCGGTGCAGGTCCGGCTCGCCGCGCGGCTCCGTCTGCAGCCCAGTGATCAAGGCCTCTGCGCGCTGCCCCTGCCCCGCGGGTCAGCGGACGTCCATCACCGCGGCTCGCGGGAACCGTGGGCGGCGGCCGGGCGCAGGGGTCCAGTCGGGAGACCAGAGTTCAGAGGGAGCCGGGCCTCCGCCCCCTGCTGAAACCTAAAAGCGAAAACCTACCCCCGCGTGGGTATACGCCCCTCAATCCTAGGGGCCTCTGGGAGCGCGGGGAAACCTTGACCCAAGCGGGTGGCGATCCGAGCAGAGCAAACTGGAGAACGTGCGTGGAAGGAGAAAGCCCAAGAGCGAGAAGAAGAGTTCGGTCCTCACCTGAGGTGGGGCGGTGCCTCCCCAGGGTCACCTGGTGGCTCCGGCATCCTGGGTCGCTCTGGTTCTGAGACCAGTGAGTAGCTGAAGCCCGGGATCCCGGCGAATGCGAGGGCCGCGGCCTGGAGGCTGGTGTGGAGCGGGATGCCGCGGCCGGGGACCCCAGGGCACAGGCGAGGGCCCTAAGTCCCATCCCGGCCCGAAGGAGGGGAAATGTGATTTCGTTTCACCCAGTTTCTCGCAGCGTTTCCTGCTCCGTTGCTTCCTCAGCAATAGAGGAACGAAGCTCAAGTTTTCCTCGGCCCCGCGCCCACCCAGCCCCAATCCACACCCTCCCCCTGCGGTTTCCTTTTCTGACGCTACTACTTTTCCCTTGAAATGAATTGGCTCTTACCTCCTGAGGAAAAAAGAAAAGAAAGATTTCTTTTCCTCAAGGAGGGAAACAACATTATTTTGATGAGATTAGATTGTGCACCTGAACAGCGTGTCTGGACATCCCGCCACATCGTTATAAGTCGCATGAAATTGGATTTCTTTTTATTCAGATGGAAACTTTATTTATTTTAACTCTAATCTTATTTGCATCTATTATCTGTATTCACCAAGCCTCTCTCCCACTACAAAAATGCAGATGAAGTAAATCTCACATAAATCCCGCCCATTTGTGTAATTGGTATACTAAGTGTTTATTTTAAGTGAGAATAATTTAGCTACAAATTTTCTTAAGGAATAACATTCTTAACACATTAAAAAAACTGAAAACTCTGATTTGCTTTTATGTTTGACAGTCGCTCTTGATTCCCGTACGAGGTTGGCGAGTGCGGCTCGCTGGCGCCATCTAGAGCTCCGAGCCGGGAGCGCCGCGGTCCCTGCCCAGTTCGCGGCTATCCGCGCCTGGGGACCCGCGTTTGCAGCGAACTGCAGCAACCCAACAAATCAAGCAAAGAAAACCGAAGTTTTGTGTTCCAGGGGTGAATGAATCCCGCTATTCGGGAGCACTGCTTAGCAATGGCCGGTATTACTGCTCCCAAGGGAGTCGTTTCTGGAACGTGTTGACTGAAAATTCAAACTAAACAAAATAATGCTCCGCTTGGCCCTAGTATTGAGACCGCGGAATGCTTTTGGCGGCAACGTGGACCCCGGAAGTGGGAGCCTGCGGTCTGCGCAGTCGTCCCCCCCCCCCCGCCTCATCCCTCAAAGATCCGGGATCCGAGCGCTCCAGGCCGGCGACGCCCGCGGGGACGGTCCGGGATCGGCCCGGGACAAGTTGATTAAACCAGACGGTCCCATGTCTCCAGCTCACCTAGGAGCGGGGGTGGGGGTGGGGGCAGGGAGAAGCGAGGGACCCGTTGCTTTCGCCAGCCTGGAACCGGGGACGGCCGAAGTCGCCTCCCGCCCCTCAGCCTCCCCCGGCGGCCGCACCAGCCCGAGCCCGGCGGGGCGAGCAGGGCCCGGAGGGCGGGAAGAAGTCCCGAAACCCCTGGCCCGGGGCCTTCCCCAAGAGTCTGTATTCTCTCCCGGTGCAAACCGAACCCTGTAGTCCCCACCTTTTCCCTTTGAAACCCAAATCTAAAATCGGATAACAGATGGGGGCGTTGGCCAGTTTTCTCTTCCATGAATCGCCCTTCCCCCGCCTCCCCTTTTCCTCCTCTTCCTAGTCCACAACGCACCCCCCCCGCACCCCCCGTCCTCTGGCGTCGGGCAGTGACTTCCTCAACCCTACGTGCCCCCTCCGCGTTTGTTTTATTTTAATTTAAAAAGCTACCACCTCCAAAGCCCGCGCCCGAGGCGGCATAGGCACGGTAGCCCGTAGCTGCAAGAGCCGAGCGGAGGCGCGGGGGCACTGGGCTTATGGATTTCGTGCCGGGAAATGCCGCGCATTTCCGGGAACTCGCAGCCACCTTTGCAGCGGGTAACTACGCTGGGTTTGTATTTGCTGTTTCAATACAAACCCCGCCGCACTGCCTATTTCAAAGATGTGCTAATTACTACTTGGATAGCGGGGCGCAAAGTCCTTGTCCATTTCCCAGTACAAAGTAGGTTGCTAGAAAATTTGAAATTGCCTTTCAGCCTAAAGCTGCCTTACCTGAATGTCATAATTACAGTAATTATGTACATCCAAATTACATGCTAATTAAATTAGAATCAAATCGTTCTAAATCGAAATCAAATGAGGTAGTGAAGAATTAATCAATGACAACATAAATAGAGAGCTTCCTTCAGAGATATTTATTGTAACGATCCAAGGAGGAATTTGATCTGAAAAAGTCACCTGTTTATTTACTTTCAAATTAGTAATCAGTTATTATCCCTTCTCCATAATTTTAACTGTTCAGTGTTATTTACCCCCCACCCTTTCCCGGAGCTGGAGTTTATAGAAATATGTATGAGGTAAATACTTACAGACATGCCTTCCCGATATATTATTGATATAAATATATATAGTGTTTGCAGTTTCAGTTAAGGAGAAGGTTTCAGAATGTCCTTGGGGACATATCCCTCCAGGGCCTCTTCTCAGGGACCTCGGAAAGTAAGGTGCCTAAGAGTTTTCAGGTTTTCCAAGACTTGCACTCACTTCCTTTGGAACATTCTTACTGGGGAATTTCGCATTGTTTTGCAAGCATCTAGCCATTTCTAGGCGACTAAAATATCAAAGAAATATAAGTGATAGGATTTCTCCTCCAGCCCGTTTTCTGCTTGCAGATTGCTGGCGAGAGTGGACATTTTCATTTTTGCCCCAGGAGCGAGAGATTGGCACCTGTGGAACCCGATTGAAAAGAAGAGAAATTGTCTTGCTAACTGCTGAAGGCGAGTCCGCTCTCCCGACCCGTGCAGGGGAAACGCGCTGGAGGCCAGGACCAGCGTAGGCGAGAACTGGCGGGTTAGCGCGCGCGGCAGCCTCGGCGCGCGGGTCCCCCCGGCTCAGCTCCTGTGGCCTGCGTCCATGCGGAATGGCCCGGGAGTTTTTTCTTTGTGGGTTAGGGCCACCGAAAGGAAAACTGATGCAGCGACCTAAAGCGGTCCTTTCCCGGTTTTACCATCATGGGGTGGGAAGTCAAGCAGCCCCCTCGCACGGGAGGCCCATCTTCTAGGAGGGGTATGTGTCTCCTAATTCTCAGCCTTTCCATTTGGGTTTGGGGTGTGTTAAGAAGGTTGCTAGATGTACATCCAGAAGGAAAGCACCAGAGTGCTCAGAGGTGGCGTCGCCTCTGTGAATGAAGAGCGACCCCAGCCCGAATTCAGCCCCAGCACCCTATTCCATCCCACTTCCGGCTTCCTTTGGGTCTAGGAAGTGGACTTTGGAAGCCCGGTTCTGGTGGATCGGAGCTCTAAGAAGTCCACTTCCTGCCGACCCCCCTCGGGAAGCTCTTCGAACTTTAGGGGCTGGCTTTTTCTGATTAACGAGTGGGATGAAAGGCGGCTTACAGGCAGTTTGGGCCAAAGTGTGCATTTCTTTCACTTCAAGCAGCTGCTCGCGTTTCATCCCCCACCTCCATTCATTATTACTGTTACATTCTAGAGGTAATGTCAAGTGTAGCGTGAAAGGACAAAGGGGAAGGTGGTGAGGAGTGTTTGCTTCCTTTTCTGTTAGCAGGAACCCGGTTTTAGGAGCCTATCAGGACTTAGGAGAGCTCTGTTGCCATCACATCTCGAACCTTTAAGTTCCCTCGGTCTTATTTGTTCCTCACAACTTTATAAAGGCATTTCTCCTCTTCGATCTGAACAACACTCCCAAGGCCTGCAGCTATTGCATATATTTATCTCTTTTCAAGAAATGTTAACTATAGCAAAGGTGTCTTTCCAGAAAACCTAAATAAGGTTTCTTGTTAAGACCCTTCAGCTACTGTAGCTAAAATTCAACTTTCTCCATGGTCTTAACACAAAGTATAGAGATCTGGGAATGCCACCTTATGGAGCAGCCTCTGCCAGCATCTTGGCCCAGTGGTCATTAGGTAAAGAGGAGAGAGGCATGGCTTCGATGGATTTTGAAGTCCTTAAGCCTCAATGCTTAAAACTGGGAAACACCGCTGCTCAGCAGACAGGACTGATCTGATTGCTTGCCAGCAGGAGGTCTCATGGAAGAACAAGAAGAAAGGTCTTTCCATGCTTTCAGTAAAAAACTTTCTTCAGATACAACCATATGATTCAAAACAAGATCTGCTTTTCACATTGTAAGGTAAATGGAGCTATGCTCAGGCAATGTTTGCCGATTTTGGCACATTTATTAAATGAAATTATGACCAACATCACATGGACATTTCACAAATAACCAAGTACTAACCTAGTGACCTGCTCTTTCCTGGCCATTTGTAAATCGACAGCACCTCCTACAGGAATTCATTTGCCAGTGTTAAATTAAGGGAAAAAAGGGGTGGTGTGAAAAAGAGTCAGAAAATGTCTCCTTGCCTCTCGGTGCAGTTCCAGGCCCACGAGCAAATAAGAAATGGCACAAGGCATACCTGGATTTCTTTAAAAGAACTCCATTAAGGGTAAGGATGACAGTATCACCAGACTTTTTCTGTGGTTTTCTAAAAAATGTCATTGTTGAGAACGTTGGCTTGGGTTCTTGAATCTTAATTAAACTTGGAGAATTCTTCTTTGGCTTTCGGTATTCAGGGGAATCTACACATACAAGAATTCCTTTTTATTATGAGGTTCATTTCTTTGGCTTCTACCTTACATTTCAAAAACAAAAGTAGGATTAGATGTCTATCATTTTTATAAATAAAGTCACTTTCAAGTTCTTTTGCCTGTATCATTAGAATATGCTGAATGAGATGTCATGTGTGAGGTTTGGAAACTTCCCTTCCTTTTAAGTTTGCAAAGTTAGAATAAAAGCCATCCCAGGCCTGCTCTGATTTTTGGTTGTCTAGAGCCTAGACTAAGGCTGAAAGCTAAACAGCAAATAGACATCCTCCTTACCTATATGGGAAATAGTCTCACAATTGGATGCCTAAGGATATTGGGCTTTTGGTAGCACTGAACAATGAAGGAAAATTAAATTAAATATTAACGTTCTAAAAAGGCAACTTAAAAAGTTAAAAATAGATTACACTTTTGTGAAAGCCAAAGGAAAAAAGTGTGAGAAAGATAATGTATTTCTTTAATTCATTTTCACTTATAGGATTCACTTGAACATTTCTTGTCATGAACATGGTATTGGTTCAGAAACCCTTGAAGAGCAGTAACTATTGCATAGGTTTTGATATTATAAAAATTATAAAGTCTAAAAAAGTATAAGGTAGAAAATAATTACGGCAACACTGATGAACTCACGGTGTAAATTGGCAGTCTTTATCAATTTCAAATGCATGCTTTCTTTTTTCAAGTGAAGAAGGAAAGAAATATTGTAGAAGGAATTCAAGTTCCTTTCTCCCCACCCCAACTCTCTCTTAAAAATCTAAATAAATAGTTAGCTTCTTCTAAATCAGGGAACATTTGTTCTGTGTAAAAAGACAAGACAAAGACATACATAGACTATATGGAGTGATTTTAATTCCTCTAATTTTCACATTTTTACTTTCTTAGAGAATTTTTGAAATTGTGACTTCCAACCCTCAAAATCATCTAATCAATATTTGTATTGTATTAAATATCAGATGTTTTCAAAATGTGGAACCCTGATTTAAAAAAAAAAAAAAAAATTTTTGTGTCCATGATGTGAGGGCCATGTGTTTTGGAATTCTGTTACTTGTAATTTGTACCAAAGAACTTTTTCTATAATTTCATTTACTATATCCTTTGAAACAAGCAAAAATTTTGCAGCTATGCTTAAATATGCCTTATATACTCAAGAGATATATTTAAGTTTTCCTTGTTCCATTTGTGACATTATACAAATGCTTAACCTTTAGAAATAAAATCTTAATAGTTGTATGCCAGTATTAAAAAGATCATCTGTGGTAAGCAAAATAATGGTCCCTCACATCCTAAATTCTCGAACCTGTGGAAGTTACATTACATGGCAAAGGGGAATGAAGGTTGCTAATCAGTTGACCTTAAAACAGGGAGATTATCCTGGTGAGCCCAATGTAATCACAAGGGTCCTTACAAGTGGAAAAGGGAGGTAGAAGGACAGAGTATGAGTGATGAGATATGAGAAGGACTTGACTAGCCTTTATTAGCTTTGAAGATGGAGAGGCCAGGAGCCAAGGAATGCGGGCAGCTTCTGGAAGCTGGTAAAGGCAGAGAAAAGAGATTTTCCCATAGAGCCTCCAAAAGGAATGTAGCCCTGTTGATACCCTGATTTTAGCTCATTCAGAACCATTTCAGACTTCTGACCTCCAGAACTTTAAGATAATAAATTTGTGTTGTTTTGAGTCATTAAGTTTGGGTAATCTGTTATGGAAGCAATAGAAAACTAATACATCATCCAAATGTAATAGCCTACCCTGTAGAACAAAACACCTGAAGAAGTACTTTAAAATCCTAAAGAAATACTGACCAATCGTTTAATTCACACTAGTGAATTTCAACAATGATTACACTTTGCTTCAAGCAAATTTAAATCTTAAAAGCACTAACAAATTTGAACTGAAAAAAAAAATTATATACCCAATCAATGAATTTTCATTCTTTTAATGATATTTCAGAACAAAGAAAATGTCAGAGTTATATGGGGTTATTTAGTATAGGGCACAAGATATATTTACCAACAGAAAACAGTTCTACAGCCATAAAACAGGTTACCTACAAATATTTGCAAAATTAATTCCTATGGTACTCAAAAAAATTCTTGCACTTGAACTGACAGTTTAGAGATGGAAAATTAAAATAGAGCTTTTTTTTTTTATTAGAAAGACAATAATGCATAATTTAGCCCTTGCTGAAGATAATCAGTAACAAAGTAGAGTTATTTTCTTCCCAGGTAACTGTCACATAGAGTCTCTCTTTCTTCTCTCTCTACTTCTGCTTCGTTCTCTTTGTGTCACTTTAGTACACTTAACTTCTGAGTCCTCTCGGTGCATTTTTTCTCCTCTGTATATATATGTGCCATGGCTGCCACTGTTATTTCTTCTGTTCTGCTCTTCACTGGGGCTTTGCTGTGGCCGTTTTCTAATCTCCCTTTGCTTGTAACTACCATGACATTGGCTTTGGCTTCGGCTTCTCCTGCTCCTCTCATTTCTTTCAGATCCTCTTTTCTCTGGGCTATGGTTATAGCTTCTGGACTTTCTGTTAGAATCAGAAGGACTCCATTTGCTATTCTTCTTAGAACTCTCTTGTTTTAAATACCTGGGCTTTTCCCTGTTTTTTTCCTTGTTACTGTGACTGCTAGAGAGGTCTTCATAAATTTTCCTCTTTTTATACTTGTCCTTCTCTTCAGAATCACTGCTGTTATTTCCTGAACACTTATTTTTCTTTCTTTTCCTCTTTGTTTCTTTGTTGTCACTTTCACTATCACTGCTGCTTTCTGAAGTCTCACTGGACGAAGAGGAAGAGGAGGAAGAAGAGGAGGACGATGACGATGATAAGGATTTATTTTTATGTTTTTTGTGTTTACTTCTCTTCTGAAGCTTTTTCTTTTTTCTATCTGTTTTCTTTTTCTTTTTTTTCTTCTCAAGTCGATCCAATTTCCTGTAATTGGGAAAGAATAGCAACAGATTCCAGTTGTGTGAAAAATAGTCCTCTCATTAACAATTATAAAATTGTGAAGAGACAACATATTTTCTTAGAAGCTATTAAAAGTGGTATCCAAATATAATTTGCTTTATTAAATGACAAATAATCTTCTTCCTTTTAAATTATTCATTATGTACACATTGTTTTAATAAAAAATTAAATGCAATAAGACAATTCTCTGACTAGACTTTTCCCATAGTAATGACTGTTTTAAAAAAACATTCTTACTGAGTCAGAATTTGAAATTATTTAACACTCTAAATAAATGGTCACCCTGACCTACAGAAAGCCTGTGAACGGTTTGTAACATTAGTTGGGTCTACTGGAAACTACTGCTATAATCAGATGTAAAATTAATTTTATGTATTATTTTAAAATATGGAAACATTAATAAAATTATATTACCAAAATTTCAAAAGCAGATTCTCTGTAAGTTCTAAATAAGAATACACTTTAATTTTTTTTTTCATACCTTTTTTGGTTATATAAAGTAAAATAATCACATATTATTTTTCAACAATTCTTTAGTTTTTAATGACAATTTTATCAACAAGGGGTCCAAATTTCTAAAGAATACTTCATGTTTTCAGAGGAGTAACTTATTTATATGATACATTTGAGTTACTCTGAAATATAAGTGTCTTCACTAGGTTCTGGCTCCTTAACAGGAAAGGAAGATAACAACCAGGAATTCTCAAAATGCCACATACTGAAAACAACATGAGCACCCTCTATTGGATTCAGCAGATATTTCTTGGATTTTTTATTCCAGTGGTAGTCTGTTTAACAAAATTCATATTTATCTTAAATTTATGCATTCTTTCAGGATCCCTCAGAAAATTAACAAAATGGAGTAATATGTGGCCAAAAATATTTTCTAAGAACAAACGTGTGCAAAGTTATACAAATCTATTTGGAAAGTAAAACTTACAAGACTATTTCCAAATTAAATGTTCTGAATGTTCTGAAAAGTGCAAAGAGTTTGTGATATAATTTGAGTATACAATCTTAAACTCAATTTCTTCTTACTGAAATAGACAAAATTGTATTACTACAGCATAAGAATAAATAAACGTGATACATGATTTAAAATGTTAACTACCTTCATGAGCTCAGTTAGAGTTGAATATGATATTAAGATGAAACATGCAGAAAAAATGTGGTTGAATCCATTAAATGTATACTATTTAATTACCTGAGAAGCTTCTGTTTTTGTCTGGTTGTTAGTGACTTTAAAAATTCAACTTCTGGATCTTCTTCACCCTCACTTGCAACATATTCCTGAGTCAACAAAGACACTGTTAAATTGCTAGATTTCCAGACAACTTAGTTATCAGATAGGAAAGGAGACATTTACAAATAATAAGTTTTTGAATTAGGGACATACTATAGATGAATGTCCGTATGACATTTGGATTGGGTAATGGGAGGAAATTTAAAAAGATATATAGTCTACCCACCAGGTTGGATCATAGTGCCTAAGAAGTAGAGATGACTGCTTTGCCAGCATTTGGAAAGTTTACTGGAAGAGGATGGTAGGGAAATACAGAGGAAATGTTTATGGCATGGCTTCTACTCTCTATCTCTAGCCCTTAAGGTTGAATCAAGCTAAATGTTTGCCTTTAGATATTTTATTTTTGATCTAATGAAATAATAATAAAACCAGGAAGATGATAAACCCAACAAGGTCATAACATCCACATTTTTTTTTTTTTTTTTTGATTTTATTTATTTATTCATTTATCCCCCCCTTGCTGCTTGTGCTCGCTGGGTCAGCTAACCACGCCGTGTGGGCGGGCTTGCCTTCACCAGGAGGCCCCGGGAACCGAACCCGGGGCCTCCCACATGGTAAACGGGAGCCCTACTGATTGAGCCACAGCCATTTCCCGACATCCACACTTTTAACCTTTATTATTTCAACAGTACATTACCAAATATATGATAATGTAAGGTTTTATGAACAATCTCTAAGAATGTTCTAAAAGTAATGTGCCTCTTTTGAAGGGCAGCACAAGTTTATGCCAGTGGGAGTCTGGGTTTTGGACTCAGATCTCTCTCTAAAAGTCATGTGACCTTAAAGGAATTCACTTAACTTCTCTGGGC
This sequence comes from Tolypeutes matacus, assembly GCA_026826555.1. Taxonomy (NCBI): domain Eukaryota; kingdom Metazoa; phylum Chordata; class Mammalia; order Cingulata; family Chlamyphoridae; genus Tolypeutes; species Tolypeutes matacus. Next base: position 4,131,024 of record JAKSZT010053928.1, read on the forward strand.
TTAGCTTCCCCATTAAATAAAATAAATGGTTTATATTAGGATACCTACAGACCTTCAAACACAATAATTTTAATAAATCAAAATAAATAAGTTTAAAATATTCTCTGTAAACCTTAAGGGCTTGTTTTATACTTTGCATTGGTTTGAGTCAATGTCACTTTAGGGTAAGTTAGCAGAAAGGAAAACAACAATAACTACCACCAATTCAGTTAGATATTTAATTTTTTAGTTAGGCCAGTAAAAAGAATTTATTTGGGAAATGGAGGAAAGAACAGAGTTTGCTGAGAAATGGGAGAGAAAGACGGAAATACACACCAAGATTTGGTGCGGGCCCCTCTAGGCAGAGAGTCAAGATATTTTATTGATGTAAACCCAGAGGAGATGTTTCACTTATTAAAATATAAGTTTTAAGAACAATTTATCATCTAGGTTAAAATTTATAATAACGAAGTAAAAACCAAAGTAAGTTCTAGGCATTTTCTTTGCTCTATCTTTCTTCCCTATGGATATGCATATTGGAAAACATTAAGTAGCAATTCACAAGCAATCACATTTAGATTTATAGACATTTTCAGCTTATTGATAAAAAGATCATTACCTGTGAAGGATCATTTGCGGTCAAGTTTCTCCCCAGTACATTTCGTTTCAGTGCAAACCCACTGTTTCTCATCTCCGCTATTAGCTCCGAGGGGTGCATCGATGGCCCTGTTCACAAAAATCACAGTTTGAATGTATCATTTATATCTCTCTACCTTTTTTGGACTCCACAGTAGGAATGCAGTTGAAGCTTTGTTAAGTAAAATCACGGCTAAATCAACTCAATAATCTTCTGCTGAGCAAATAATCAGATATGATTTTCTAAAACAGCAGTCTGGAGATTCAGAATAGAAAATAATTGCATTTTTCTTTATGTGCAGGGGGATTCTCTTCTTATGTAACTTGGTCATATTGAAAAAGATACATTTATATATTGTCTGGTTGGCAGGTTTTTTTTTTTTTTTTTGGTATAAAATCAAAGCAAAATGATAAAAAACTACAATTAAACTTTTAATAGTCTCTCAGTAAGAGTTCAATTTAAAATACTTTAATGTATATGAGCAACTTATTATTCTGGTTTGTAATTCAAAATTCTTTGCCCTTATTTATCAAATACTAACACTAAATACATTTCCATGTGGTTGCTAACAATAATAAAACACATGCACAAATCCCACTGGATAACCATCAAGTTCTTTAATCTTATATATACACCCAGATTTCAAATTTCTAGTTATTAATTTGTTGGTGACAGAACAATTTTAGGCTGGTTTTGAAGTGTGTGTGTGTGCTAATATTTTTTTCACAAGATGCTGATTCCATTTTGGCAAAATCCCAAACTGAGAAGCAAGTTTCTTTTTGATTACACTAAAGATGGACTAAAGGTGAGCAAATAAAAAAACAAAAATTTTTAAAGGTCTGTTCCCTTCCTCAAACATTATATGGTTTATGGTAAGGTAGGAGAGACACTTTCCTCCTTCTTCTGTATATTCCAGTTTCATTTTGTTTTCTCTGAAGGTAGCAAACTAATGATAACATTCCATTGTAGCTATTTAAAGAGTTTATGGCCTAAATCATCTACACTGACTTAAAAGAACTATACTGGGTGCTGTAACTGGAATATAAAGGAAGAATAAGACAGCTTCTGCCCACAAGGATTCATAAAGGAGGGTGGGTTAAAGAAACACAACCAGGCAGGGGGCGGATGTGGCCAAATGGTTGGGCGTCCGTCTGCCATATGGAGGGACCTGGGTTCGATCCCTGGGACCTCCTGGTAAAATTAAAAAAAAAAAAAAAGAAACACAACCAGAAACCAATTCTCTAGTTTGATGAAATCTTCTATTTCTTTTCACTGCTTTATTGGTCTTTTACCATTTATTTGCATGCATGTTCACTTACCTGTTATCATGCAAAGCAAAAGGCAATCAAACTAAAATTTGTTCACTTAGTAGGAGCATTGGTAAAAAGTTTGGTGAGAAAAGTTCAGTGTAGGTTAATAACATTTACTAAGACTTTGATGTCACCAAGAACAACCGAAAGTTGATTCTAGGTATTAGGGAGATGATAGGGAAAAATTGTCTATTATTAGAGTTTAGGGGAGTTGTTAATATGATGCTTAAATATATTGGAAAATAAAAACGTATTTAGCTGGAAACAGACCAAACACCTTTATTTCATTATGATATTAATATTTTATTTGAAAATATAGGTTTTGATTTTTCCCTTCTTAAATTATGAAGAAATTTAAAATGACCCTTTATTCAATTTGCTTGCAAATACTGATAACAAAATCTTAAGTAAAAATTGAATTCTCAATATTAATACTGGTTGCCTTAAGTAGCATACATTAACACAATGTATAGTTTTATTTTTTTTTTTTTTTTTTTTTTTTTTAAAGATTTTATTTATTTATTCATTTATCCCCCCCTTGCTGCTTGTGCTCACTGGGTCAGCTAACCACGCCGTGCGGGCGGGCTTGCCTTCACCAGGAGGCCCTGGGAACCGAACCCGGGCCTCCCATATGGTAAACGGGAGCCCTACTGATTGAGCCACAGCCGCTTCCCCAATGTATAGTTTTAAATGGACTACAGAATGAACACTTTGGTGGATTCTTTTTTTTAAGATTTTATTTATTTATTCATTTATCCCCCCCTTGCTGCTTGTACTCGCTGGGTCAGCCAACCACGCCGTGCGGGCGGGCCCGCCCCACCAGGAGGCCCCGGGAACCGAACCCGGGGCCTCCCATATGGCAAACGGGAGCCCCACTGATTAAGCCACAGCCGCTTCCCTGGATTCTTAAATTTCATATGTAGGATCATAATTCCATAAAGTAGAAAATTCTCTTCTGAAATGTTGAAACTACATTTCTTTGTCAACAAACTTTATTAGAAGTCAAATTAATTCAGAAAGCAAACATGTTAAGAATTAGGATAAAATCTACTCCAGTAAAGGGCCAAAGAGCTTGGCCATTATGATGGAAGGTTATTATTTTATCAGTTTTCATTAAAAGAGTAATTTTAATAAGATGTTTTAGAAAACATGCTCTTTACAGTTTCATTACAGTACTTTGAATTACTTCAAGAAAATAATCCCTCTTTCCCCAACTGACAGATTATACAGAATATGAAACAAATGTTACTCTTCTAGCATTTATATTTCTCTACAACTCCAACTGAACTCTGTGTAGTACATAAACTTAGTATACATTTCCACATTTTAAGACTCTAAATACAGTGCTTAGTAAAGTACCTGACAAATAATACTCAATAACTAGTTCCAACTATTATTTTAACCCTGTGACGAGTAAAACTTTTATGATTATTTTATATTTTTCATAATTAAAAAATGTTCTTAGTAGTAACATTTTTCAAAATTCAGTCTTATTCACATATTTTTGTACTTAAATATTTTCCTTCTATCATCAAAAATTCTGGGGTTAGAAGATATGACAATTCAGGTTTAATTAAGATATATTTAACAAGATATATTTATACTTTCATGTAATTTTGACAGTGGCTATATAGAATTAAATTGAAAGAAATGATTCTATCTCTCTGAGAACTTAAAATTTAGTTGATATAACAGATTAGTTCAAATGCTGTAACTACATAAAAATAACTACTTTTATGTATGGCATCTTAATAACTTAACTTAGAACAGGAGTTAGGCTCCAGGAATGTTTGACTTGCTCTTAGATTTACTATGGCAAAATAATTCTTGGGAATTCAGAAAAATGGTATTTGTTCTAACATGTAGAGTTGTAGAGCTCCTTTCTAGATCATTTTAGTCAGGCTGGGTTAAGCCTCAACAGCATGAAAACCAATGTTCCAACTTAGAAAAGCAGGTCCACTGAAGAAACTGTTTTCAAAATTACTTAAATTGCAAACACTTTTTGGTTGTGATATGGATAAGTATCAGAATACTGGTTGTGACTATGGTCTTCAGTTCTGTGTCAATTAGACCCAGACTATTTTCCACTAGAAAAACATTATGGAGGCAGTGTCTTGGGGGGTGGGGTGGGAGGAGGAATTTCCCAGAAGGCCGAGTTCAAATTATGCTTGTAAAAGCTTAATTAAAGGTATTTATCAAAGTCATTCATTTTTTATAGAAATAAACAAAAAGCAATGGGAGATAAAAAATGTTGTGTAGCAAAAATAGGTATTTTAATAATAGAATAACATGAGGTCAAAAGTTGTAGCTAGGGAAGCGGCTGTGGCTCAATCAGTAGGGCTCCCGTTTACCATATGGGAGGCCCCGGGTTCGGTTCCCGGGGCCTCCTGGTGAAGGCAAGCCCGCCCGCACGGCGTGGTTAGCTGACCCAGCGAGCACAAGCAGCAAGGGGGGGATAAATGAATAAATAAATAAAATCTTAAAAAAAAAAAAAAAGTTGTAGCTGTACAACTGACGCCACATTGAGAGGAAAGCAGTTCCAGGATGAATGCCACAAAAGGCTCAGGAGGAAGATTCATGCTGAAGGCAAAGATACTTGTTGTGTTTTGCTGTTAGCACTTGGTCTATTTACTCTTCCCAAGGTCAGGTACATCCTCCACTCAAAGTTCATCATTACTTTCAAACAATGCATTATTTTCTGCAATTTTATGGTATTAAGTGGGAGAAGAGAGGGCAATGAGTTGCAGGTTAGGTAAGGAGGCTGAATTAGGCCTTTCCTGTCCCTCCCCCAAATTTAACGTTAATTTAATTTATAGGATGCTGCTCTTTGCTAAACCTAAATTTCTATTCCTAAAATGAATATAGTTTTGCTTGTTATTACAGTAATTTACTTCTTTCTTCTCACTGTGTGTTTTATAGAACTTTAACCCATGGGAAATTTCAAACCTAGAGAGAATAGTGCAACGAAAACCATATGCTGATCACATAGCAGGGGAGAGGGCGGGCGGGGGGGGTGGGGCAGGGGTTTAAAATGGATAAAGTAAATAAATAAATCTTAAAAAAAAAAAAAAACAACCCTAAAACATAATCACAAGTAAAATATATTATATGCTTGTTATTGCCATTAAAGTACAACTTTCCTTCCTTCTTTCTCCTAATGTTAAATTGACCATATCTAATGAATAGGTCACTCCCTGTTACTAGATGTAAAAAGGACACTTGGAGGCACTAGTTTTACAGTTCACGATCAAGAGGGAGATCTGTGTCTAGTGGGACTTATCAAGAATTATCTTACAATTATATTAGATTCATAATATTACCATAACCTTTTTGCTTTTAAGAAGGCTTATAGAAAGTTATCTTAAAAAAAAAACAAAAAACCCTAATAAAAAGGGCACAGTAGGAACATACAGTATAAGTCCCAGAAAAAAAAAAAAAAAAAAAAAAAAAATGGAACAAAGCTATTAATAAAGTGTGTGGGTGATTTTTATTTATATAGATGAGAATGTTTTATGTATGATTTTCTAAAGGTTATGCAAGAACCAATTGTACTGAATTGTAATAAAACTGCTCCATACTGGGAATTTTCCTGACACACTGCCAGTTCATCTTAGTGGAGGCTGGAAACAATAGGGTTTCTTATTGCCCTTAACCCAAGTTCATACTGAAGACAGCTAATTTATCTCTATTAAAACACACAGGAAAAATTCAACATTTCATTTTAGTCTGTGTCTGGAAAATACATAAAAGCAAGGAAATATGGAACTGTTCTTATTGTATGCACTATTTATTAAAAAACTTTACAGAATCAATATAAAAATAGATGACTTATATTTGCCTTCATTCTTTACATTTTTATTTTATTTTAGTAATGATACACCTGGCAATAATAAAGTTAATGCATAGTCCTAGGGGACTGTGGCAGTTTGAGGTTATTTTATGTATCCCCAAAAGAGAAAGATTATATTTGTAAACTAATCTATTCCTCTGGGTGTGATAACTTTTGATTGCATTATATTCAGTTGAGGGCCTTTGATTAGATTACCTGTTAAGGCTGATTTAGGGCATTTTTGAATAGTCCCCACCCTCTCACTGGGTCTGATATAAACAGACACTCAGACACACACAGGAAAGAGAGAGCTCTGTCATTTTTGATCCTGCCATGTACCAGAAAGGAGAAGGCTCAAGCAGCTGAGGCCCTGGGGACAGATGAGCCATTCTGCCTGATAGCTTACAGCTGAAATAAGAAAGGGAGCAGAATGGCCCAGACTGATACCGAAGGCCTGGAAAGAAACTAGAATTATGCCAGGAGAGAGGAACCCTTAGAGACAAGCCCTATGCCAGTTTGCAGCTGAAATCAGGAAGAAAGCAGAGTAGCTGAGCCTGAGAGAGGACACCCCAGAGTGGAAGGCTGAAACCTCGCAGAGATCGGTGGCCATCTTGTTTCACCACCTTGCAACACACTGGGATAAACAGTAGCAGACTTTGGTGAGAAAGCATCTCTGCTGGTGCCTTGATTTGGCCTTGGAACTGTAGTAAGCTTTTACCCCCAAATAAACCCCCACTATAAAAACTAAAAGCTTTCTGGTACTTTGCATTGGCATCCATTTGGTGGACTATTACAGGGACAAAGAAAAATAATTTGGGCTGTGATGAATATGAAGTATTAGAAGTTAGCGCTGTGTTTTAAGTAAGTTATGGGAACATGAATGCTTTTGAAAAGTTATGGATCCATGAATTTTAAAAACATTATCTTGAGTGAAAGAAACCAGAAACAAGAGGGCACATACTGTATGAAGTCTGAAAACAGGTAAAACTAATAATATAAGTAGTTAGAAATCAGAATAGAGGTTGTGGAGGTGGGGGATAGCCTGAAAAAGGAATTTTCCAGGGCTATGGCAATGCTCTTTATTTTTTTCTGGGATGACTGTTACATGGGTGTATACATTTGTCAAACAAACTCTATACTTAAGACCACTGCATTTTATACAGTTACACATGGTATTTTAAGTCAGTCAACAATAGTTACTGAATGACTATGGTATTATAGACTACCACTATGTCTATATATTATATTGTTCTCTAACTATGGAAAGAGCCTTGCATAGGGAATTTGAACTTATATATCCCTAGTGTATAACGTAGAAAGTGATTTTAAAAATCAGTATGCACTATTGAGGGCTTATTATCTTACTACATACTTGAAAGATAAAAAAAATAGAGATCTTGTTTTTTGCCTTCAAAGAGCTTATAATCTTTTTGGGAAAATTATCTCACATGAAAGAACAGGAAATATACATTGTAAATTTGTTATAAAATATGTTCAGAGAAGGAGACAATAAAGTTATGTTTAGAAAAGCTAGGAAGGACTCTCCATTAATTCACAAAACCATCATTTAGTAATCATGGTCATAACTAAGAATGTACACTGTGTAAGGCATTGGGGATACAAAGAAATGTAAGATACAGTCTGTATTTTAGAAGAGTTTATACTTTCAAGGAAAAGAACTGTAAATGAGTTTTATCTTCAAGATTTTATAAGGATTTAGAAGAAGGCAAAAAGTAGGACTTTCTAAGTCAGTGAAACATGAAATTTCATGGTAAATTCATTCCTTGATTTGGGTAGAAGAATTAATATTAGGAGGACTCAATTTTACTCATTCTCCTTTTCCCAGGTAAGCACAAACTAATTTCCTTTATGTGAAGCTGGCAGACCTTTAGTAGATGGAGTGAGCTTTAGTCATGAAGAGCCACGTAAAAGAGAGTTATGACCATGATCTGAGAATCATAATTCCCCTTTGAAATTAGGGAAGGTATAGCCACCACTAGCCCACACACACCTTTGACAAAGAACAGTCATTTCTGACAGAATAGGATTGAAATTAATTAGTTCATGTCAAAAGAATTTCAAGGTATAGACACTCTAAAAACAAATTTAGTCACTGAATTATAATGCTTATAAATAGTTCAAAATGGCATATTAATTGGTTATCACTTAAAATAAAATAGCCAAAATATAAAGTACTAATCAAGAGTATTTTTTTGACCTTTGAAGCACTCTGACTTAACCACCTTTACCAAATAATCTCTTCCACTTGCTTAAAAAAAAATTGGTTCCTGACTGATTAAATACATATTATAAAGGAGAGAAATGTTATCCGAACTTCTTTACTTTGAGTCAATCATTTAATTGTTTCAATATCTTTCTATTTCAGAAGGTTAATGAATTTCTGGCAACACAAATACTTTTTCTGCAGAATTATGTAGGAGGATTTGAAAAAAAATTCTCCCATCAGTTGCAGGGCTATCTTTATAGCTAGCTGGTAGGGTTTAACCTCTCAAGGTGATGCATAAGGAAACTCCATGACCGACTCAGGTGGAGCTGCCAAGAGGACAACTGAGTTTTGTCATCTTTTTTTCCTATACAAAGTCCCTCTAGCAGGCTCCTAGGTGTCTAGAAAGCAAAGCTTATGACCAGACAATTCTTTTGTTTAAATTTTCCAATCATGTTCCCAGGTGACAAAAACACCTTCATCATGAAAGACCGATGGAAAGATGGAGGAGCAGCACATGGGAGCTCCTGTTGCAGAAAACTTCTACCTACTACAGCGTAGTATGTAACATTTTTCAAGAAAAATTAAATCACGAATTGGGGAAAATTAGGCAAGGAAAATTAGGCATTGATATATAAGCAAATCTTTGCAACAAGTGTAAGATAATACTCTCCTTATTTTAAACTATTCATTTTCATATTGTTTAAACACACTAAAAGTTTTAGTGTAAACAAGACTGGATAGAGATACCTGAAACATTAATTATCTATCATCATTTTAGGCAGTTGTGGTGTGGCTAGATCTCAGACTTAGGCAACATAAAGAAAAATTAATTTTGCATATGATTTGTGTACCTTGCAATGGTATTTTGGATTTGAAATTTACTTTTATTAGGATGTGAAATTTTCCATGTTATTATATCTAGTCGGTTCCAAATAGTTAAAAAATTATAGCTAAGAAAAAAAATTACAGTGAAATGACTTCAAATATGTAGCAACTTAAACCTAAAAAACCAAACTCAAATAATTAATAAAATATGAAACAAATGTTAACAAACTTGAGTCAATATTTATTCACTTTCATATTGCTTTTACAAAAGCATCATCATGTTGAATGCTACTAAATCCCATGGCGGTATTAAGATTTTAGGGCTGTTCATCCATTTTCAGCCCTGGTGGAGAGCTGAATTGAATAGTGTGTGGGGCATGATGGTGGCTGAGAAGCCGGTTGCAGCAGGGCTGGCACTGTATGGTGGAAGTGCTTCAGCAAACCCAGGTATAGGTCTCTTATAGAAACGACTGGTTAGAGCTACCTATTTGCCTCCTAAAGAGAAAAATCCAAAATTTAAACATCAAAAGATGCAAAACCTGTGTTTATTCAAGGAAAAGAGAATTTTGCTTTACTTTTCCTTGGGGGGAAGGAGGGAGCAGATAACTGCCTAGAATTACTCTGTTTTATAGGTACCTATTCATAAATTCTTATCCTCATGAACTAGAATTTTTAATTCTTATAAGACCATTTGCTTTATCACATATTGTATTGTATTTATATGAAATGTCTAGTATAGACAAATCTATAGAGACAGAGAGTGGATTAGTGATTTCCTGGGTTTGGGAAGGCTGGAGAGATGATGGGTAAGGCATGCCGGGTTTCTTTTTGGGGTAATAAAATGTTCTAAAATTGAATGTTGTGATATATGTACAATTTTGTAGATATACTAAAAGCCACTGAATCGTACACTTTAAATGAGTGAATTCTATGGCATGTGAACTATAGCTCAATAAGCTGTTTAAAAACCACTTGCTTTATTGAAAAGACCCCATTGTAGATTTAAAAAAAAAAAGATGTTTAATTTCAATATATATTAAAAATACAAGCAAGTGACAGATGCTAAAGGTGAATGATAAGAATAACGGCAATACTGTATAGATGAAAGGCAGATGGGCTGGCCATTTACTTATAGTCTAATACAAAAATATTTTATAAGACTTCAGTCACCACTGAAACTTACTAGTTTTACATATAATTTTGATGTGTCTAGAGTGGATAAAAACTTGTAAAGTTAAGATGATCTTATCAGTAGAAAAGATATTCTAAACCAGCTTAGCCCAAAGAAGCATTTTGATTGCCTAATTTAACTTTGTAAAGGAGAAGTAAATCTTATAGCTGGTCTCTGTAAACCTCACAGCTGGAACATTCTAACAGCACCTTTCCATTTCCAGTGATCAAAGTAAGTTACTTTATATATTACACTAAGAATTTCATAATAGAAATAATGCAACACCAGGGGGTGCAGTTATCATGAAATAATTACACTCCTGGGAGATTACAGGCACAAGGCTGTACCCCAGGGGTGTGATTATCCCATGATAACCACATCCACTGAAATTGCCTTATTGCAAAAATAATCTCTATTCACTGGTGAAACATTATTCAATAGGTGATTTTTTTAAATGAAAAGATTTTTTTTTGGCTCAAATCAGCAAGTGGATTAGGAAATTGGTCAGTTTATTTTTCATTACATTCAAAATCAGAATACAACATCATTATTTGCTTTCCTATTTGATGTAGTAGAGATTTTATTTTGTTTTTGAGAAATCTTTAAGAGTTTTTATTAGCATTAAATACTACTGCTAAATTCAAGTCAAACCTTAAAGCAGGGGTCTTAGCCTTTTTTTTTTTTTTTTTTAAGATTTATTTATTCACTTCATCCATTTTAACCCCCCCCTTTCCCATTTGCTGCTCTATGTCCATTCACTGGGAAATTCTCTGCGTCTGTCTCCTGCAGTCTCCTCTCATGCCCCTCCCCCTCCAGCCCTCACCAGGATTCGATCCCGGAGACCTCTGATGCAGGAGAGAGGCGCCACCTGTGCCACCCAGGCTCCCAGTCTTCGGAGCCCTCAGAGCATCTCGTCCCCGCCCCCGCGTCTCTCTCCTGTTACGTCCATCCCGCTGCAGGGCCCCCGGGGCCTCACGGCTCACTGGCACACACAGCCTGGCAGCCCATGCGCCTTCCATATATATATATTTTTTATTTTACCGGGAGGTCCTGGGGACCGAACCCAGGTCCCTCCACATGGCAGACGGACACCCAACCATCCGAGCCACATCCGCCCCCCAGGCTTTTTTTTTTTTTTTTTTAAAGATTTTATTTATTTATTCATTTATCCCCCCCTTGCTGCTTGTGCTCGCCGGGTCAGCTAACCACGCCGTGTGGGCGGGCTTGCCTTCACCAGGAGGCCCCGGGAACCGAACCCAGGGCCTCCCATATGGTAAATGGGAGCCCTACTGATTGAGCCACAGCCGCTTCCCTCCCCCAGGCTTTTTTGTTCCATGGACCCCTCTGCCAGTCAGGTGAAAACCATGGCCCCCTTACTAAGTCCACACTATACTATGTATTATTTAATAAATATATCCCACCTGCACCAACATATCCCCAGAAAAAGAATATTTTTAAAATTTTAATTCAAACTCATGGACCCCTGGTTAAGAACCCCTGCCTTAAAGGCATTAACTGAGCAATACAATTTTTTTTTCTTTTTTTTTTTTTTTAACGGGAGGTCCTGGGTATCAAACCTGGGTCCCTCCATACGGGAGACGGACACCCAACCATTTGAGCCACATCCATCCCCCTGAGCAATACAATTTTAAATAATTTATTTTTATATACAATTTTTAATTCCTCTAAAATAATGTTCATTTGAAAATTATAAATGTAGTTTACCTTCACTGTAGACAATACAGATAAGATGATGAAACCAAAAATTTCTTAGACACAACCACTGCTTGGCACAATATAAATTTTAAAACAAATCTATCATGTATACTGCGTACCTGAGCCATCAGTGGGAACTGAACTTGCATTGATTCCAGAAAGACCAAACAAAGGACATTCTCGATCTGTATTGACATGACCCCATTTGTGACATTTAATGCATCTTACATTTCGAACCTGGGAAATATGGACATTATTTTGGTTACTAAAATACTAAAAATCTAACCAATGTTCAACTCCCTATTCCTAAACAGAGTTTAAGCTAAATAACACTTACATAGTTAAGCAAAATCTTATTTCTTTTTGCCTCTAACTTGGTGGCAATATAACAATGTCATCCAAAAGGAAATGGTAAAATACCAAAAAATAATTTTGCCATGCTTAATCTTAAATTCTCTAATTTTAATAAGTTAACCTTCAAATTTTCTAAACCTGGGATTGGCAAAGTTTTCCTGTAAAGGGCCAGGTGGTAAATATTTTAGGTTTTGCAGCCCAGATAGCCTCTGTTGCAACTACTTAACACAGCTGCTGTAGTGAAAAAGTAGCCATAGACAATATGTAAATGAATAAGCAAGCCACTGTTCCAAAAAAACTTTATTTACAACAAGGAATTGGCTCTTTGGTGAAAGTCTGTCCTGGTTCTATACTAATAATAGTTTTACATCTTTTCTGGACCTTGAGATAATTTTCCAAATTCCTTGAAAACTACAGAGACCACTGTCATTGTAACCCTCTCACAGACCTTTGAGTCCTATCTTTTATCAGTCTTCTGCACTTAGTTTTTCTCCCCTATTCTTTCTATTATCTGATACAAATAGTAACCATAGTGCCTCTTTTCAGCTTAAACAACTTTTGTACAACAATATAAAGAAATATTAATTAAAACTCATTTTCTTAACAGAGTAAAATACGTGTCACTTGCCTGAATACCAAAGGGCTGATCTCTGATATTCATGTCATCTTTGGCATATCTATTAAGTGGAGAAAATGTACAATCACAATACTAAGAATAATTTAATAAATTAAAGAGCAGCTGATTAGAAAAATGTTTGTTTGTTTTTTTTTAATTTTTAATTTTACTGGGAGGTCCCGGGGATCGAACCCAGGTCCCTCCATATGGGAGACGGATGCCCAACCAGTTGAGCCACATCCGCCCCCAAAAATGGTTTTAAAATTCTAAGAACATTATGAAATATATTACTTTAATGAGTATATCAAACTATAAAATTTATTTAGTATTTCCAAAAGTCACTTAGGAGTTATTATGGGTGTTCATTTGATTATTTGTGATTTAAAAAAATGAAAAAGTAAATAAAACCATAAAAGATTATGATCAAACAGATTAGCTGCATAAGACATTCATTAAAAATACTTATTCATAATAGTTGTCTTCTCAAGTGAATAAAAAGGCAACATGAGATGGGCTATCAGATAAACGTAATCTTAAAAAGAAAACCAGTCCTGCAGCTGCTGTGGAAAAGAAAAAAAAAAAAGTTTGATGGTTCCTTGAAAAGTTAAAAATAGAATTACCATATGACCCAGCTATTCCACTCTTAGGTATGTTCCCCAAAGAAGCAGGGACTCAAATGCCTCCACACGAATGATCACAGCAGCATTATTCACAACAGCCCCAAATAGAAACAATCCCAATATCCACTGACAAGTGAATGGACAAATGAAATGTGGTAGTCATACAATGGAATACTATTCGGCCATTAAAAGCAACAAAGTTCTGATATACCCTATAACAAGGATGAGCCTTGAAAACATGCTAATTGCACTTACATGAAATATCAAGAATAAGCAAATTAAGAGAGACAGAAAGTAGGTTAAAGGCCACCAGGGGCCAAGGGGAAGGGGAATGAAAAGTTATTGATAAAAAAGTACAGAGGTGATGTTTTAGGTTATGAAAAGTTTTAGTAATGGGAGGTAGTGATGGTAGCACAACATTGCAAAAAGAATTAATGTCACTAAATTGTACTTTTAAAAATGGTCAAAACGGCAAATTTTATGTTATATATGTTACCAAAATAATTTTAAAAAATGAAAACCAGTCCTACTTTTCTCGTGGAGCTCCTTTCTGCCATTCAAATTTGTATTCTGTCTCTCCTTCTGTTTCTTCTTTCTAAAAACATTCATTGAAAATTCTTTCAATTTCTCCATAAAATCAGTCCATTGCAAGTAAATTGAAACATAGAAAATAGTGCTTTACCTCTTTGTTTTCTTGATTGCATATCAAATATATGAGGGAAAAAAATGATATCACAAGTTAAAAATTTCAACATAAAGGTCTTCTATGTACTACAGTATATCATGGTATTAACTGTAATTTGTAAGAATTAATTGGTTTTACTTTCCACTTTTTTCACATGAAAAAAATGTATACCTCTGAAGAATAAAATATAATGTTAAATAAGAGATAGTATTAAATAAGTATTTAATAATAAAATTATTAAATGACATGTTAATTTTTACTTTTCAAACTTCTAATACTTTTCACCAAACAGCAAATATTACATTTTCTATTTATGAGTATAATCAGTAAGAAGGACTAAAGGCATATATGCAAATTATGAAAGATTAAATGCACTTCTGCTGATGTTGAGATTTTTTTCTTCCCCAAAGATCACATCATGAACTATTACTGTATTAGACAAATATTCTTTTTTTTGTTTGTTTAGGCAGTACCGGGGATTGAACCCGAGACCTCGTACATGGCAAGCAGGTGCTCAACCACTGTGCTACATCCACTCCCTCAAATATTCTTAATATTTGTTCTATTGCATCTATTACAGTATTATTTCTTATCTTCATAGAATAATAAGATGATGAACAACTTTTAAAAATGTCTGTCATAGTAGTTCTCAATCTCTAGTTGTAAACACATCAAAGACATTAAAACAGGAAATGAGGCAAGTACCTTTTTTAGCTCCTGGTGGGGCCTCATACATAAAATTTAGGCCATTTTTTACACGTTCATCTCCCATAAGCAATCTAAATGAAACAAAGGCATAAAGTTAACATTTTACATAGGAGAAAAAAAATTACAGCATCTCCACCACCCCTCCTCAAAAACAAAAGAAAAAAAAGGCAAAGCAGGTGTAGCTCAATGGTTGAGTGCCTGTTTCACATGTACAAGGTCCCGGGTTCAATTCCCAATACCTCCTTATATATATATTTCCCTCTTCTTTTCTTTTATTTTATATATATTTTTTCCCAGTATCTCCTTTAAAAAAAAACAAAAAAAAAACCACAAAAAACAAAACAACCTTAAGGAAGCAGTATAAACATTTTTTGTTAGAAATAAAGTTCTAAACTCTACTCTATTGACTAGCAGCCCCTGGCATAGGTGATATCTGAAATATATGAATGGAAATTCAAATAGCATTGCCTCTTCAGTGACTGGTTGTAAATTCTAAGACTTTCTTAGTATCTGAGAGATTCTGTTTCTCCTAACATAGGAGCAATCACTTTTCTTTGAAATGCTGTAGAAATGGTGACAGCCTTGAAATCCTATATGGTATCACAAATTTGGAGTTAAGTTAAACAATGCCAATATTTTCATTTAACTGATGAGAGAAAAATGAGGATCTCTGGAATTTCTTTTTTTTTTTTTTTTTAGATTATTTATTTATTTATTTACTCATTTATCCCCCCCTTGCTGCTTGTGCTCGCTGGGTCAGCTAACCACACCGTGCGGGCGGGCCTGCCTTCACCAGGAGGCCCCGGGAACCGAACCCGGGGCCTCCCATATGGCAAACGGGAGTCCTACTGATTGAGCCACAGCCGCTTCCCTGGAATTTCTTTAGGAAGTCAAATCTGATTCACATTTATATGAGTCAAAGAATATAAGGATATCAAAATTTATAGGGGAGCAGATGTAGGTCAAGTGGTTGAGTACCTGCTTCCCATGTACAAGGTCCTGGGTTCAATCTACCGTACCTCCTAAAAACAAACAAACAAACAGACAACAAACAGAAAAACCAACTCTCACTGGGGAATGCATATAGCTCAGTGGTTTAGTGCCTGCTTTCCATGTATGAGGGTCCTGGGTTCAATCCCCAGTACCTCCTTTAAAAAAAAAAAGACAATGAAGAAAGAATTTTTAAAAATTCTTTAGTAGGTCAATTATTATGACAGGATCACTGCCACACCTCAAAAATAATTTCCTTACAATTCTGTTTTAATAATGTAAGTTCCCTGTTCAGGTTTTGTTTACAGATATACTCTGAGCTTTTTAGAAAAAAAGTTCTGCAGCAAAATTGGATGGCTTGTTAAGTGAAAGTTTTAATTCATAAGATTCAAGTAAAATACTGATTATAAAGAAGGAAGCTAAAGAGTAGCTAGAATTTCCTACTCTATTTGAAAAAGGCAATCACAAAAGATACACTACATGATTAGAATTCTCCTCTTTATTTCCATTAGAGTCTACAAAGAACAGTAAAAAGAGAGAAGGCTATAGGGATCTATATCACACAATGGAATACTATTCAAACATAAAAAGGAGTGAAGTACTGATACATGCTAAAATATGGATGAATCTCAAAACATTATGCTAAGTGAAAAGAGTCAGACACAAAAGACAATATGTTATATGATCCCATTTATATGAAATGCCCAGAACAGGCAAATCTATAGAGACAGAAAGTAAATTAGTGGTTGCCAAGGACAGGAAAGTAGAACAGGAAGCAGAGGGGAATGGAAAGTGATTGCTGATAGGTATAAAATTTCTTTTGGGGATGATGAAAATATTTTGAAATTAGATTATGGTGATGATTGCAAAACTGTAAGTATACTTGAAACAATGTATATTCTAAATGGCTATGTAAATTGCATCTTAAATTAAATTAACGCCATTTAAAAAATTAAAATAAAAACTCCAAGATCTACTTCATGTAAAGCTCAAGACACAAAAAATATCAGGTAGAGCTATAACACTCTTATCTGTTTCAAACCTACTTTCATCTCCATTATCTCTTTATACCTTTTATTCGATTATTGGCTGTTTACTGAACACCCTCTCCATTTTCCTACTGTGCTGATCTTTAACAACTTTTTTTACAATATCTAAATCTGAATCTGGGCTTCTCAACAGCAACACTATTGGCATTTTGGGCTAGATAATTCTTTTGTGGGGGGCTGCCCTGTGCCTTGTAGGATGTTTTGCAGCAACCCTGGCTTCTACCCACTAGATTAACAGCATACCTTAACTACTCCTGTCCCCTTCCCCAGGGAGTGACAACCCAAAATGTCTCTAGACATTTATCACATGTTCCTAGGGGTTGGGGAAGAGGGAGGTAAAAATGGCTCCTAGTTGAGAACCACTAATCTAAATCTTTATCTTCTTCATGGTTCAACTTAAATGTCTCCTCTTTCATGAGTCTTCTCTTGTTATCCCAAATGAAATTACTGTGACCTCTATTAGCATACCATATATTTTAAAGCATCTTTTCATTTGAGTGTATGTTAAAGAAATACTTTTGTAATAGGTCTCAGCAGTTCAAGTGTAGACTTTTATTGTTCTTCTAAGCTTTGCCTAATGTGGGACTTGCTCACAGACTGTACATGTGCCACATGAATCTAGATTTTATGTGAATTATGGGTAAAACTGGAAAAGTGACCATCTACACGAGTAAATAAGATAGTTTACAGAAAAAAGATAGAATCCTATCATTGGGGCGGACTTAATATACAATTCAGTAAGGAATTATTCCTAAGCAGTTGATTATTCTAAAAACTGCTTAGTGGAATTTCTTACCTATTATCATATGATTCTTGTTCTTTAAGGTACTGTTGCATTAATTCTTCTTGTTTTTTCTTATCATATGATATTTTCTGTTCTGCCATCCATACCTAAATTAGTGAAGTAAAAAAAATTTAAATTAAATATTTGGATTGAAATTAAAAGTTTGCTGAAAACCATTGAACATAAACAGCAAGTCAAACCTTTGTCTCTAAACACAGTAAGTTCTAAAAAGGGAAATTCTAGGACAAACACATTGAGAAAATTATAATTATTAACTGGTGGGAAGGGTGTGGAGAAGAGAGTGTGGGACAAAACTGTCATTATTCATTTTTAGAAGGAAAACATGAGAGAGTTACTAGCATTTCAGTTGCTCTGAGATATGAAGGTTTTATGGGGACACAGTCTAAGATGTGGAAAAGAAGAATTAATATGGATATAAAAGCAAAAACAGAAATTAAAGAGGAACCCTTTGGAGACAGAATATACCATAAATTTAATTTGGTATTATTTTCTAAAAGTTTCTTCCACTGACTTCATACTTACTATAGTAATATTATGGTAGAAGAAAAACCTACACTTAGGGTAGGCAGTAAAACAGAGAAATATGTGGCTTTACTACCTGGCAGGATGACACACTACTTCTAATGACTACCATATTACTTATAACAGAATAAATATCATTTATTTAGAACGTTAAGTTATACAAAGCTCTTTCACTAGTCACAATTGCTCAAGAGCTTAAATATTTATTGTGTAATTACCATGGACGAGAATAAGAAGTAATATTCTTTATTCTAGCTTCGAAATGCTCAGAAAATCACACTAAATTTTCTGTATGTTTAAGCTATTTCATAACAAAAAAGAAGAAATATCAATTCTTTGAATAAATAGTAACAAGAAGTTTCATATTTGGGCAATAGAAATATGCACAAGGTAAAGAAATAGAATGAGTCAGTGATTAGGTTTGGAGGGCAGTGAGGAAAGCTGGCTGGTTTTATGGAATGCTTTATAGCAAAAGACTTGGCTTTTAAATTTTTTTCATTAAGTAACTATATTCAACAGTAGCCAATGTTATCAATTTCTTGCATATCCTTCCAAAGACATTCTAATGTGCGTATAGGCTTTTTTTTTGCTTTAAAAAGCCAAATGTCCGTCAACTGATGAAGGGATAAATAAAATGTGGTATATAATAATATACATGTAATATTATTCAGCAATAAATAGGAACCGCAAAAACATTATGCTGAGTAAAAGAAGCTGGTCTCAAAAGACTACATATTAAATGATTCCATTTATATGAAATGTCCAGAATAGGCAAATCCACAGAAATAGAAAGCGGATTAGTGTTTGCCAAAGGGTGGGGGTAAAAGGAGAGAGAAGTTGAGGAGAAATGGGGAGTGACTGCTAAAGGATACAGAGTTTCTTTATGGGATGATGAAAATGTTCTAAAATTGACTGATGATTGCCCAACTCCCTGAATATACTAAAAAAGATTGTGTGCTTTAACTGGGTGAGATATGTTATGTGACATATCTCAATAAAGCTGTTAAAAAAAAGATTACCCTAAGAGGTATTTGGGAGGTAAGACCAATAAATAGTACATATTAGCTGACTAGAAAAAGGGGTGATGGAAAAGGAATGAATCTTGAGTTTCTGGCTTTGGGTGACTGGATGGAGGTTTGTGTTACCACCTGTATTTCCTACCCCTATGAGATTGTAAATATAAAAAGAGAAGATCTGGGTAAAAAATAAGTTTCATTTCAGATATTGTGAGTTTGAGATGTCTATAGGATATTAAGATGAATTTGTCAAGCCATTGATTGTACACTTTAGATGAATTGTATGGTTTAAGAATAGGTTGCAGTAAAACTGATTTTTTTAAAAAGATGAAAATTGTCTAGTAGACAGTTGACTTGAGATGCCTCAAGCCTGGGGAGGAGAAATGGGACTGTAGATTTGAGTCATGATTATATAGGAATAGTTAAAACCATGAAATTGGATGTGATTGCTTGAGGAAAGCATATAAAGTAAGCAAGAAGTGGGCCAAGGATGAAACTCTGGGGAATCCTGTGTTTTAGGAGCAGGTAAGAATAAGAGCCTAATGAAGTTGATGGAGAAGAGTCTAGTAGGAGAACTGGTAAACCAGAAGAGAGCACAGCCAGGGGAAGAGAGTTTCACAAAGAGGAGTCTTTACAACAGAGGAGTCTTTACAACTCAGAGTAGCAGATCTGTGAACTGTTTACAGCTCCACAAGGAGATAAGGAGCTTGCACCAGAATGTAAATTGACTATTTCCTTCCTCAACAGTTTGGCCAGAAAAAAATGCCACAGGAATATAATGCCATCTGTGACATAATTGATAGAGGCAGTGCATAACAACACATAACAGAGTGACCAGTAGATGTACAGTATTCATCCATATTTTTGGTGAACAAATGAAACCATAAAAAAATATCAGACTTTCACTTTACAATTAGAATTTTCATGGTGGGACTCTGTTTTCCATTCTTTGATGAACTGCCTTTATTTTTCTATTTATTTTCATTTAAAATATATCCTTTATCCTTTGGTTAATAGAGAAGGCTAGTGGTAACCCTTCCCTTTAATAAAGTGTTAACTATCTAGAATTCCTAGCAATTATAAAGAAATGTCTATTAGCAAAAAACACTTGATTCTTCTCCATCCTGGGCAAAGTGAGAAACAGATGAAAAAGACCAATTGTTGTTGGAACATTTTACATGATACTTTACACAGATGAAAGTATGTACTTCATAAGCTTTTAACTGATTTACTGAATTTCTCACAGTAGATGTGCAAAAGTTATTCTCCGCGCATTTTTTTTTCCCTGTAGGAAAACTGTTTCACTGAATACAGTGCTGCACCATCTTATGCTCCATATAAAGCTTAAAGTAAAAAAATTCCAATACAAAATTTCGCTTCCTTGGATATATTTGTCTCTAAATGTAAACAAAGCAAACAAAAGCAACCTCCTGAATTTCACCTAATGTCTTCATTTCTATAAAAACAGTAACAGCTAAACCACTGAGTGTGTAGAGGAGGAAAATAATGCGTTTGATGTCAAAAGTTACTCAAGTGAACCAAACAAAACTTTTTTGTTTCCCCTACAAAAATAAAGCATCTATGGGATCTCTCTCACTCAAAAATGCCCCCTACAAAAATAAAGCATCTATGGGATCTCTCTCACTCAAAAATGCAACCATGCAAACACAGCCTGGTATAGTGGGAAAAGCATGGGATCAATCATGTGTCCCAGATCCCAGTTCTTGTTTGACCCTTAACTAACTGTGGCAAACTTATCTCATTTGTAAAATGAGGAAATGGGGTCAGATAATTACTAAGGTTCTTTCAAGCTGCAAAAATCTGTGATTCTATAAACATGATAAAAAATGATGCATCGAAATCCCAATTAGGCAGTACAAGAACAAACTCACCAACTAGAAACTAAGGAACAATTTATTCCAATAAGAATTTTCTAGTATGTCATCACTATCCCCTCCTGTTTTTTTCTTCCACAAATAATCCAACTTCCTAAGTCTTTCCCTAAGACTTATCCATTAGGATCAAATACCCTGCTTGCATCAGGTTAAAATAAGGATGCCTGCCTGATTCCCAAATAGTTCAGTTAGCTCCTCTGTTTCATAACCCAGGGACTGTATTCTCAAACTATTGGTTTAAGTTATTTGTTAAAAGAGTGCTCTGTTTATAGTGGCTCTCAACCAGGACAATTTTGCATGCTCTCCCAGGGACATTTATTTGACAACCTCTGGAGATATTTTTGGCCGACACGAGTGGGGAGTGATAGTGGCATCTAGCAAGTAGAGGCCTGGAACAATTTGAAACATTCTACAATGCACAAGATAGCCCCCTACAACAAAGAATTATCTAACCCAAAATGTCAATAGTGTTGGTTGAGAAACCCTTGTCTAGAGCATTTTCAAGAGGCAGTATCACTCACCCCCAAGGGGGCAAAAATTGGTTCTTGGGGTAGGGGTTGGGGTGTAAAAAAATCTTACTCTTTTTATGTAGAAAGCACAAACATATAGCAATCAATATACGTGTATCTATTGTATTAAGAAATTTCACGGGGGAGAGAGATTAGGGAAAAAAATGTTCAAAAAGGCTCTTTAGGAGGGGATAATGAAAAAAGGTTGAGAAACACAGGCCTAAAGAGTCTATCAACTTAATTGGTTTTTAAAAAAACCAAACACTAAAAGCTTAACTCATTTTCACAAGTATGTATGCCAGCGCAATTAACATTTTATTGAGCACCTCCCTCTATGTGACCTGCACCAAGCTAGGTGCCTTCGTTTCAAATCCTTTATCTACATCATCACATTTAATCCTCACAATAACCTTACAAATTAGGGCAACCAATACTGATTATTCTTAATTTATAGACTAGGGGACAGAGGACCAGAGACATTAAATATTTGTCCAAGGTCTCAGGACTAAAAGCTCGAGCCCAAAGCCCAGACTATTTCTACTTCACTATTCTGCTTCCCACTGCTATAATATCATGATCGGATTATTTAGGAAGGTCTTTCTATACTGCACTTAATGGAACTGTAATCAATTACTGAAAACACCAAACTTCAACGAGGTCATCGGACAGACACTACCTTATCGAGTGGAATTAAAAATGGAAGCAAGGGGTGAATTTATTTCCCCTTTAAGATCTATCTTAAATAAATTGGAAGTCTCCTCCTTTATATAGGCGAGCAAAGTTCAGAAGCTGTGATCCCCGGGGTTACGAAGACAAAACCAGAATCCGCTGAGGAAACAACGGGGAACCCTAGTTATCAGTCTCCCCATCTTATGGATTTAGTCTCTAGCTGACAGAGCTAAATGTAGAATAAATGCTGAGGACCAGCTTCCTCAGCTAGCTTCTCAGCGGAGAAAGGGCGAGAGCACCAAGGTTTTACGCCTGGAGATGAGACGACTCAGGCATCCCAGAAACACCACCGCTTTCACCTCCAATAGCCCCCGAAAAGTCAGCCGCTGTGGGTCCGTTCCCTCCAGGGTTCCCCTTACTCACCTTTTTGATATTGGATTTGGAGGCGGGATGAAAGTCCTTCTTGCACATGAAGTTGGCGAATGACTTCCCCATCTTGGAGTCCGAGCTGGGGAAGGAAAGCCCTCGATCTGTGAGCAACGTAAACAAACTATTCCGCCAAACCGGAACTGCACCGCCAGTGGTAGCGGGAACTTCCGAGGTCAAAGGTAACAGCTTCCGTCGACTCGTGTCTCTGCTTACCCTGTTTGCCTCTTTCTCCTTTCCCTTTGGGAACCTAACGTCCAGGTAACGAGCTCGGGTGGCTACTAGGCCAGGCGAGGGGCGTGCACCGGGGGAGGAGCGTGCATAACTGGAGTAGGAAAGAGGAAGACCCAGGCAGCGGAGCGGTGGCCTCGGGTCACAGCCCGGCCGGTTGCGGTTTGGGAGCCGCCGGGTGGGGTGAAGGCTGCGTGGTGGGTGGCGCCTTGTCTGCAAGAGGTTCTTGAAGTTCGAGCCCATAACTTTTTATGAACTCTAATCTGAGTTACATTAACTTTTCTGACAGGTTTTCTTGTATGTGTTATGGCGATAGTAACTCATGGGCCTTAACAGTTGTATGTTTGTGAGGATCAAACGATGTGACATTTTTGAAAGCGCTTGTGAATTGTAAAGCACTATCAATAGACTGTCAGCTCCACAACAGCGGGTCTATCTGTCTGTTTTGTTCTCAGCTACACCATGCCTGGTATAGAAAGTCAATAAGTATTTGTTATATGTTGAGTACGCGCTAGTAAAGGCTCTCAGGATTTGCCTGCCGTGGGCTAGGTGCGTTTCTACTAGTTTCTTTAGCTTCCTCTAACCTCAATTAGCTCAGGTAACTCGGTGTTTCTTGATGGCCCTTGAAATTCTAGGGTTTTGCCGGGCAAATAAGAGTATTATTTACTCTTCTGCCAAATAATAACAATAATAACTTACATTTGAGTTCTGTGTACCATGCACTATACAGGACTCTTTACACATAATTATTTCATTTTCATAACAGTCCCATGAGATAGTATCTTTTATTTTACCAGTGAGGTAAGAGACAGAACGATTAAATAGCCCGCCCACGGTTATGCAGTAGTGTAATTAACTCTGGAACACAAATAGAATGAGATCCAGGGCATAAAGTTCGAAATATATAGAAGAGAACCGAAACAGTGGTGACCTCTCTCTTCCCATCATTGAGAAAAAGAAAAATCCTTAGGAGCTTCAGACTGAAGTTGGATCTTTCTTGTCATTTTGTTTTCTTTTTAAACATTTACTAGATTTAAATTAAAAAAAAAAAAAAAAAGAGTTGTTAGTATGTACCTGTGTAGAGAAAGCCATTCTAACGTTTGGGCATTATAAAATAATGGAAAGAGGAGAAATCTGTAAAACAATGTGTCCAAACAAAATTAACAAAATTAAAAGTATGGGACACTTAGGTGTCCCACAAAATTTGAGGATTTGAAAATTTCCGAATTATAAATTAAGACATAAAACCTAGATAATAAATTCTACAATCAGAGTTTACAAACTGTGTATGTAAACTTCCTCCCAGAATTATCAAGAGTTTGGAATTTTATTGACATCTTTTTATATTTGCCTACATCAGTAAGTCTGTTTCAAAATTTGAGTCTTATCAGTATTAGAATCTGTGTGTATTCTTCCCCAGTTTAAAGAGACCCCTTCTTCCTTTGAGGAAATATTAGATATATAAGATTTTTCCATAAGTTCCAGCATTGAGACTACAAAGTTTAATAGGATATACTCCTACACTTGATCTTAGCCAAAAGGCCGAGAAGCGATTAATAGGATATACTCCTAGCCTTCAGTGATTCACTGTCCAGAAAAGGGACTAATATATGTATACAAATACAATAGAGTATGGTCTTTACAACAGTAGAGGTAGCCCAAGGCTTTCCAAATATGAAATAGTGAAAGGAGATTCAGAGAAGGCTTTAGGAGAGAAAGGTCTTGAGGATGAATTTGATCTATAGACTAAGAGAAGGAGGTACTTCTCATTGCCATTTTCTTATTGATTATTGCAGTACAAGATTGATTCCCAACCCATTTTTTTTACTGATTTTGTTCTACAGTATATAGTTTAAAACTTTTATGAACCTCTTTATTAGATTTGGCAGTGTATAATATCCCTTGGTCATCAGGTAAAACTGTTTTTTTATGTACTTAAAATTCTTTTTCTCTTTTTATTTTGAAACTGCTGTATGATTTTTTTTGTATAAAAGAACATGGAACCTTGTTCCTGTGACACTTTTGTGGCATTACCTCCAGCAACAGTTGGAAACAGGATTATTTTTGGAAAAAATTCAGATAGACTCTGTGATGAAGTACAAGAGGTAGTTTATTTTCCTGCTGCAGTTCATGATAACTTGGGAGAACATCTTAAGGTAAGGGAAATACATGTTTTGTTAGCAACAGGTTTCTTTAAAAAATATCATCAACAGTTGTTTATATCATAATCTTGCTATTTGGCACACACTATAGCAGTTAAATTTTTAAGAAATTAAATTGGAGAAAGAATTTGAATTAGAAAAAGACTTAGTCTCTTATTTCTATGGCTTATGGGAAATTTGAAATAACAATACTAATAATTGTGAATTCATTGATCATATATTTGAATTCTTTCCATATACAACCATGCTAGATAGAGCAAGGGATTTAAAGGCTGCTGTCATGACTAGAACTATGTCTTCCATAAAGTTAGAGTCTAGTAGGAGAATAGGATGTGTGTGCAACCAACCCCATTACAAAGTAGAATGTTTTAAGTACTAAATTTAAGTAAGAGCAACATGTGAGAGCAAAGAAGGAGCAATTAATTCAGTCTAGGGCAGGGGTTCTTAACAAGGGGTTAAATAATTTTGAATTTAAATTCAAAAAAACATTATTCTTGTGGGGATGTGTTGGTGCAGGTGTGATATATTTATTAAATAATACACAGTACAGTGTGGACTTAGTAAGGGGGTCCATGGTTTTCATCTGACTGGCAAATGGGTCTGTGGAACAAAAAAGGTTAAGAAGCCCTGATCTAGGGATTAAGGAAGGCTTCGCCAGGAGGTGGTATTTCAGCTGGCATTTGATGGACAAACAGGATTCTGATTGGTCTAGAATAGAAAAAGTCTCTGGGAAAAACCTTAGTTTTATGACACATCAAAAAAGTTTTATTAAGCCCAATGATGATATTGTCAAAATACATTTTATGTAGTTCATTTGGTAATTTACATATTAATTAAAGAAACCTTAAAAAATTTAATTTAGAAAACCATTTAACTTGGAACTTGATGTGAAAGTTTCATTTTTGCTTGCTTGTTTGTTTTGGTACTGGGACTGGGGATTGAACCCCAGACCTTGTGTGTGGGAAGCTGGCACTCAACCACTGAGTCACATTGGCTCCCCTGAGTTGGTTTTTCCATTTGTTTGCTTCTTGCTTGTGTTTTTGTTTTTTTAGGAGTCACCAGGGACTGAACCTGGTACCTCCCATGTGGGAAGTGGATGTTCACTCACTTGAGCCACATCCGCTCCCCAGTTTCATATGTTTTATAAAAAAGTTATATAGTTTTTGGATTTTATTTTATTGATAGTCTAAATATTAAAATATAGTAAATACTAATGTTTTCTGTATACTAGGTCATTTTTTTTCTTTTGCTGAGACTGTTTATTCATCTAGGATACCATTTCTACTTCATCTCCTCATATTTAAATCCATCTTACCTTGTAAGCCAGTAGTTGTTATTCCTTTCACTCTTGTGGACATACCTGATGGACAACTTCTACATGCAGCTTGGGCTTCTATGATGATACCTTTGGTGTTTAAGGGCTACTATATATATAATTCTATCTCTAGCCGGGAAACACTAGACATTGAAGTTGATAAATTTTCTTAAGCTTCAACTCACATATATCTTCCTTCACAAAGTGAAGATTTTAAAAAGTAGAAACTACCATGATTTCTTCTGAGCTTTCATAGCACCTTACATGCACCTTTCTTCATGGCTGTCATACTTTATATTTTGTTGTATCTTTTTTTTTTTTTTTTTTTTAAGATTTTATTTATTTGTTCATTTATCCCCCCCTTGCTGCTTGTGCTCGCTGGGTCAGCTAACCACGCCCTGCGGGCGGGCTTGCCTTCACCAGGATGCCCCGGGAACCAAACCCGGGGCCTCCCATATGGTAAACGGGAGCCCTACTGATTGAGCCACAGCCGCTTCCCTTGTTGTATCTTAATTAATATACAAGTCTTAGTTTTTTGAAAGCAAAATCTGTATTTGACTCATCTTTGTAACATTTGATTCACATTTTGATGTATGTGTCTCTTAGAGTGCTTGATAATAGGAGATACTCAGCAAATGTTTGAATGAATGCTTTAGGGTGAATTCTGAATTTTTTTTTGCAAGTAATGCCTTTATTAAAATTTTCAATATAGTTATATTTCATTTTTCTCTTTTTGGTTATGGTTTCTGATTTATTTTTTAAATTCTGGAGTTTGACTACTTTTTTGTGTGTAGGTTGTTGCTATGACTTTTTTTTTTTTTTTTTTTTTTTTTTTTTTTTTACAGTGTACTTATATAGAAATTGATCAAGTTCCTGAAACATATGCTGTTGTTCTTAGTCGCCCAGCTTGGTTGTGGGGGGCAGAAATGGGAGCCAATGAGCATGGAGTTTGTATTGGGAATGAAGCTGTATGGGGAAGAGAAGAAGTTTGTGATGAGGAGGCACTCCTGGGCATGGACCTTGTCAGGTTATTTTTCTGTTATATTTTTGTACTATAGAACTTGTCTAAATTTTAGTATATCTTTTATGTTTTATTTTCCTATTTTTCCTTTTTTTGGACTTTGATACTTTATAGTTTTTATCTAAAATGCTCCAGAGTGCAAGCATGCAATTTCAAGACTCTCAAATGTCATTAATTGGGAAAGGGAAGGGGTTGGAAATTATGATTCATTGGAAGTACCTAACATTCTTTATCATTCATTCTCTTAACTAATTCTCACAGTAACCTTGTGGGGTATATATTATTATTCTTATTTTACAGATGGGATATTTGAGGTCCAGAGATAAAATAGCTTGTCAGTAAATTCCCAAGTTTGAATTTGAACATAGGTCCATTTGACTCTAAAAAAATTGGTTTTTCATGATTCAATACCATACCATCTTCAGAAGGAAAAGCTTACAAGTTAGATTTCTATCTATTCATTTAAAAAGACGTTTTACTTTGAATGTAAACACAAAATCTTATGAGCATGAAATTATTTAAGAAAAAGTATTTGTATTTATTTTAATCTGAGAACTTGAATATTTTTATTTTAGGCTTGGCCTTGAAAGAGCTAATACTGCTGAAAAAGCCCTCAATGTCATTGTTGATTTATTAGAAAAATATGGCCAGGGTGGAAATTGTTCAGAGGGTAGGATGGTATTTAGCTATCACAACAGTTTCCTGATAGCTGATAGGAATGAAGCATGGATTCTGGAGACTGCAGGGAAGTACTGGGCAGCAGAGAAAGTGCAAGGTATGTACAACTTTTCATTATTTAATTTGTTTTACAATTAATAAAGTACTCTTTTACTTGCAGACATTGCATTTAATTGCCCTTCAAGATTTATAATCCAGTGCAATGAAGGATTCAGCTGCAGGGTAAATGAAAGAATTTCAAAGCATATAGAGTGAAAGAGCACTATAAAGAGCCTTCTTGAAAGAGAGAAAAAAATCTCTGGGAGTATGAATTTCATATAACCTGTATATACTTTCTGTGCAACAGGACTTGTTTGTTTTATAGCATTTTTTCACTTTTTAATAACCCCTTAGGATTTATTCCATTTCACTTTAGGCTGAACTCCACAATTTTATCATGTATAGTTAGGGAGGTAAGGAAAGAGTAGTGGGGTTGGGGATGATTACCTGTGGGCTGGTGGTTAGAGAGGATATGGTGATACAGTAGATTTTTACTCTATATAAATTAAAACAAAATTTCATATCATTGAATAAAACAATACAATATGATTGTTTTAGCATGTTTTGCTTTTTTGTTTTATGATTTCTTTGTACTTATATATTCCTCAAAGTGAGGAAATTCAGAGCTATAAAGTAACTTACTCAAGGTGAGTGAGTGAAAGATTTGGAATTTAAATCTTTTAATCCCTAGCTCTCAGTCTAATATTCTTTCCAATAGGGCACAGCTTTGTGTTCAAGCATAATCACATGCTTCTTTTATGCTTACTTCCTAGATCTTCTAGTTTTATGAGAGATAAGATATAAATGTGAAAATATTAAGTGGTGCCTAAATGATACAGACTCATAGATGCTGCAAACATTAGAGAAAGGAATCATTATTGTGAATTGTAGGAGCTTAGAAAGGCTTTGTAGAGGTGGCCTTGAGCTTTGGAGGATTTGTATGTTATTTTTTAAAAATAGGTCATTGCCAGTTACTTTGAAGGACATTTGGTTTTTAATTTTGTATCTGTTTATTGAAACTGAACTTAGACTACTTTTCTTATTGTGATAATTGGCCTAATTGTATCATTGAGCACTTTTTATTTTATTAAGTGAGCTATATGTGTGAGAGAAATGAATTAATGTATTCTGTTGAAAAAGTCCCATCTGGCCATCGGTAATGAACATCTTCATTGGGTCTGATTATACAATTGTAGATTAACTTTGCCACCTGGTTCCTCTTCCTATTACTAAGTGATCCCAAGAACTAAATTGTTAAACTGTAGGGAATGATCTATTAGATCAGGGGTTCTTAACCTTTTTGTTCCACGGACTCTTTTGCCAGTCAGTTGAAATGAATACAACTGTAATTTATTTATTGTATACATTCATAAATGAAGGAAATGCTAGATTTCAGTTAGAGGTCAGAGAAAATAAAGATAATAAGTTGATTTTTTTTCACTTCTAGCCCACGGACCCCCTGAAATCTTTCTACGTACCCCTTGGGGGTCCGTGGACCCCTGGTTAAGAACCCCTGTATTAGATGGAAAATTCTTCTCTCTCTTTGATTCTATCATGGCTCAAATCTGGTTTTTATAGTGAGAATTATCCCAAATATGACTTCATTAGAGTGATTTAATTGTTTTTACTTGGCAGACTGTCGTTTTAAATCTGTTTTAAAATGTCATCTATTTTATTTATTATGGCCCATTTCAATTATCATTTCTCTTTAGAACAGGATTTTATTGTTTCTTCTATTTGCATTTTAGTTGGAAATTTTGTTTTTAAACTTAGTGCCAAGATAGTTTTGGAAGCCTCATATTTCTGTTCTAAACTTATTTATAATTATTCTTTAAAAAGTAAGTTTTACAAGACTCATATCTAGACTATATAAAGAACTCTCAAAACTCAAAAGTAAAAAACAAAACAATCCAATTAGAAAATGGGCAAAGGACATGAAGAAACATTTCACCTAAAGGGAAATACAGATGGTAAATAGGATGTTCAACATCACTACCCATTAGGGAAATGGAAATTAAAACCACAATGAGATATCATCATCCACCTATTAGAATGGCTAAAATAAAAATTAGTGACAACACCAAATGCTGGCAAGAATGCAGAGACTAGATCACTCATATACATTGCTGGTAAGAATGTGCAGTCAGTCTGGAAAACAGTTTGGCAGTTTCTTAAAAAAAAAACACTAAACATGCAACTACCATACAACTCAGAAATTACACTCCTGTACATTTATTCTAAAGAAGTAAAAACTTACATTCACACAAAAATCCTGTACTCACATGTTTATAGATGCTTTTTCTGTAACAGCCCAAAACTAGAAACAGCCTAGAGGTCCTTCAACTTGGGAACGGTTAAACAAACTGTGGTACATCCATACCAAGGCATACTACTCAGCAATAAAAAGGAATGAACTATTGAACAATCTGGATGAAACTCCAGATGAAAAAGCCAGTTCCTAGAGTTTATATACTATATGATTCCATTCATATAACATTCTTGAAATGACAATTATAAAAATGGAGCACAGATTAGTGGTTGTCTGGGCTTAAGGAGGGGGTGGAATTGGAAGGAAACGGGTATGGCTATAAAAAGACAACCTGAGGGATCCTTGTAGTAAAGGAAATATTCTGTATATTGACTATCAATACCAAATCCTTGTGATATTAATCTATAATTATGCGAGATATTAGCTCTGGGGGTAACTGGGTAAAGGGTACACTTGATATCTCTGTATTACTTCTTACAACTGCTTGTGAATTGACCATTATCTCAAAATAAGAAGTTTAATTAAAAAAACATACCTTTTAAGAATAGGTAAAACATACATATGGCACAATATTTAGAAGTCTTATATTTACATTTAAATGGTGATTTAAGAGTCATAAAATATAGATAGATACTTTATATATTAAACATGACTTTTCTTCTCTTCCCCGTTTCTTCTTTGAAAATAGAAGGAATTTGTAATATTTCTAATCAGCTTTCTGTAACAACCAAGATTGATCGGGAACACCCAGCCATGAGAAACTATGCTAAGCAGAAAGGTTGGTGGGATGGTAAAAAGCAGTTTGATTTTGCTGCAACATACTCTTATCTTGACACAGCCAAGATGATGACTTCATCAGGCAGATACTGTGAGGGCTACAAGCTTCTGAATAAACACAAAGGTAATATTATGTAAATAATATCAGAATGAAAATTTACATTTTGTATAGATATAAACGTGAGATGATAAAATCTATTTTGAGGAATTATACTTAGTAAAGATATAGTTTTATTAAAGCTGAAAACATTTTGATATTATAAGCTATATTTTGAGTTGAGTGAAGTGTTATACAATTGTGAGAGTGTAATGATTCTTTTTGAAGGACAGGTTCATGTTTTCAATCCTCAGACCTTTTTTTACAGTTCTTATTAATATTTTTTTAAGCCAAATTGGGATTATTTTTCTTCTCATAGTTCATAGGAACATGGAGACAGACAAGCTTTTACTATTGTTGCTGCTTTTATTTATGTTTTGATGTTAGTTTTATTGATTATTTTCTTATTATAAAAGTTATATCTAGAACTTCTGGTTGAAAAGGCAAATTGAGCAGATAAAAGAATTCCCACTTCCCACTTTGAAACCCTAGAAGTATTGAATAAAATATTTAAACATTAAAGACACATATAGCTAAGCTCAAACACAAGAAGAGAAAATCACCAGATTTTTAAAAAAAGAGGACTCAAAGTGTTTGGAAGATTTGAAGTGTTTCCTCCCCATGCAGTCCTTCTCTTCTGTTTCAAAGATGGATTCTGGACCAGATATAAATCTTAGAGGGATATAAGTCTTATAGCCTTAGAGTGTATAAGTCTTAACATCTATTAGAGTGTTATTGTCTAGGTCAAAGACTCATTTGGGGAGCAGAAATTAGACTTCTCACCAAGGCTACAAGTCTGAAAAATGCTACTCTGCTTCCTGTCTGGAGTCCTAACCTGGAATTGATTCCAGGCCATGGATCAACACAGTCTCTTGTGAGAGATTGAACTTTGAGCCATGTGTATTTTGTGGATTCAACTAGGGCTATTTGTGCTATGCTGAGAAAAACTGGTTTAGAACAAGATCCCAGGATACTATAACTCTATGCTCTATTTGAATACTTAGCATGATGAATATATTCAGATTTTATCCAAATTTTCCATCCAAATGGGAAATCTGCTATAATGAGTCTACAATTATTATTGGAAACATTTAAGTTACATGGGCATTTAGTTGAAAGGATGTAGTTTTTACATCTACTATGAATTGTTTCTATTATGTCTTCAAGTTCACTGATCTTTTCTCCAGCATTTCTTAATCTGCTATTAATCTCATCTAGTGATATTTTCATTTCAGCTATTATATTTTTCATCTCTAAAAGTTTCATTTGGTTCTTTTATATAGCTTCCATTTCTCTCCTCATTACCTTCATGTTTTTTTTACATCCTTGAGCATATTCAGCATATTTATAATAGCTGTTTTAGCATTCTTGTCAGCTAACTTCATCTCTGTCATTTCTGGGTCTGTTTATGTTGACTTAAACTTTCTTCTGGTATTGGGTCACATTTTCCTGCTTATTCACATGTCTAGTAATTCTTGTTTAGATGGTGGGCATTGTAAAATTCATGTTGTTGAGTACTAGATTTTATTTTATTTCTTTAAAGAGTGTTAAACTTTGTTCTGGCAGTTAGGTTACTTATGGATCAGTTTCATTCCTTTAAGCCTTGTTTTAAAGTTTTGTTTGGGATAGCTCTAACATAGCCTTTACTCTAGGGCTTGTTTAGTCCCACCACTAAGGAATATAATCCTTCTAGGATTTCCCCCAAATGCCCTTTGTATTAAATGAAGTCTATCTACTCTGGCTGGTGGGAACTCAAAGCATTCCCAGCCCTGTACTGGCTTTGTGAATATTTAAATTTATAGCTCCAGATAATTGTTCTTTCCTTTAAAATTTGTTCTTTATGTGGTCTTGTGGAGTTTCACCTATGTCTGCACATTGATATTCAGCCAAAAGCTCAAAGAACCGCTATGCAAGTTTCCAAAACGTTTTCACTGGATAGTTTCCTCTTCTCTGGCACTTTGCCTTACAAATTCTAGCCACCCTGACTTCCCTGAACTTTTTTTTTTTTTTTTTTTTTTTTTTTAGATTTTATTTATTCATTTATCCCCCCCTTGCTGCTTGTGCTCGCTGGGTCAGCTAACCACGCCGTGCGGGCAGGCTTTGCCTTCACCAGGAGGCCCCGGGAACTGAACCCGGGGCCTCCCATATGGTAAACGGGAGCCCTACTGATTGAGCCACAGCCGCTTCCCTGAACTTTGATCTCTGTCTCCTCAACTTAGAGTTACCTTTGGACTATTAGTTAGGGTTCTCTCAGGAAACAGAACATCGGTAAATATTATGATATTTTTATAGGAATTATCTCACATGACTGTGGGGATGCTCCAGTCCAAATTCCATAGGGAATTTGACTTGAACTGGGAACTCTGATGAAGGTTTTTGATGATTTCCCCAGGAGAAGCTGGCTGGTTGAAGTAGAGATGGAAATTCTCTCTTCTGACTGCTGAAATTATCACTTCTCCTTTTACAGCCTTAAACTGATTGGATGAGATTTCTCTCATTGTTGAAGGCAATCTCCTCAGTTCATTGTAGATATAATCAGCCATAGATGCAATCAACTTACTGATGATATAAGTCCACAAAATGTCCTCACAGTGACAGGCCAGTGCTTGCTTGACCAAACAACTGGACACCAAAACCAAGTTGACACATGATCCTAAACATTGCAGGCTATGTCTGGGGCCCCCCTCTCTGTGGTCTGAAAATTGCCTCCAACAAGAAAGCCAAGGTGATGGTAGGACTTAAATCATTTGTTCCTTTTTTCTCAGGGATCACAGTCCTATACTTCCTGTTTTCCAGTGTCCCAAAACAGGTTAATATATATTGTCTAGTTTTCTATTTGTTTACTTTAGGAGGATAATTCTTGGTCCTATTCCTCCTTCATTGTTGGAAGCATGTCCTATTTACATTAAATGAGTATTTGTTGCAGTGTAGATGAAAAATGCATTTCTTATCAAATAAGGTCATTGTGCACACAAGCCAAACACTATAACTTCATTGAATGTTAAATAAATAGATAATTGGTGTTTTACATGCTTTCTATTATGCAGAAATTCTTAGTAGATGTTTGTATATGTTTTAAGAGTGTTCTAGTGATCTTTTTTTATGGGCTAGGAATACATTACTATTATTCCCATTAAAAATAATAGACTGTAGTCTCCTGCCATTCAATGTGTTTTCACAAACAGTTTAGATTCAGTTAATAAGGGATGTATGTATTTGAGTAATCAACCCATATGGAGGCTTTTATGACCCATGAACTCCCAGGAGTCTGACACAGAAGATAATTCCCTTTGAAGATGGTTTCACAGAAAATATTATAAACACATGAGCAAATTCAGTGCCAAAATAGAAATGATTCATAGACCCAAATGCAAGAAATTCACTTCCAAAGAAAGCTAGAGCTAACAGTTGTTTAAAATAGTATGATTAAAATGTCCAAGGGTATTTAGTGATATTAAGGAATTTTTATTTCAAAACTTAGGAACAATAATTGTATTTTAGTTATGTTTATAAAAGTTAATTTTTATACTGAAATATTATGGTTGAAATGATATGACTGAGATTTACTTCAAAATAATTTTTGGGGAGGGATTTGATAATTGTTGAAGCAGTGATGATGGGCTTTGTTAAACATTTTTTCTAAATTTTTATATATTTAAAGTTTTTTAAATAACAAGTAAAGTTAAAAAGTTTGAAGGTATAAGGGAAGGGATAAAAGCCATAAAACAAGAGTAGGAGATTATGAAAAAAGAACAAATGAATTTGGAAATTCTAGACTGAGTAGAAATTCTAAAAATGAAAACTACAGTCACTGAAACAAAATAACAAGTGTTCATAGTCAAGCATTTGAAAAATGCAAATAAAAAGGAAAAAATATCTATGCATAATTCTAGTGCTCAGGACTCACTTAACATTTAATTTTTTTTACTATAGAAATAAAATGTGTCATTGTTAACATAGTCTTTCTAGTCATTTCTACATATTCATGCACACTTATTTTTAAAAATAAAAATAGGTCAATATTGTATATGCTATATTTTAATTCACTTTTTAACTTGGTGATCTATTGGAAACATCATTTCACATCTTTTGTTATTCAACCTAATTTCCCCTGTGATTTTTTTCTCTGTACCACGGATTATTTAGAATTGTGTTGTTAATTTCCAAATATTTGGAGGATTTCCTAGGTATCTTATTGTTATTGATTTCTAGTTTAATTGCACTGAATTCAGAGATCATATTCTGTATAATTTCACCATTTTAAAATTTACTGAGGCTTATTTTATTAACCAGCATATGGTCTATCTTGGAGTATAGAATGTGTATTTTATTGTTATTGGGTTTAGTGTTTTATAAATATCAATTAGGTCAAGATGGTTTTGTGATCATCTATGTATTTACTGGTTTTGTTTTGTCTTGCTTTGTATACTACTGAGAGAGGAGTGAAAATCTTCTATTATGATCATGGAATTGTCTGTTTCTTCCTTTAATTCTATCAGTTCTTGCTTCATGTATTTTGAAACTCTGTTATTAAATACATACACATGTATGATTGCTGTATCTTCTGATGAACTGGCCCTTTTATCTTTACAAAATGTTCTTTATCACTGGTAATACTCTTTGTCTTGAATTCTATTTTAACCCAGCCTTCTTATGTTTACTTTTTACACTGTATGTATTTTCCTATCCATTTCCCTTTCACCTGTATCTGTCTTTATATTTAAAGTTCATCTTGTAGAAAGCATATAGTAGTCTTGTTTTTTTATTAAATCATTCTGACAATCTGCCTTTTAATTAGAATTTAGAGTTCATTAACATTTAATGTAGATTGGTTCTGGTTCCAGTTAAGTTGGAGTAAGGACAGTCCTCAGTCTCCTACTGAATGCAACTAAAAACCCGAAAAGACTACACACAACAGCTATATAAGGACCCTTAAAAATAAAAGGAGCAGGCAATAGGAGAAACCGGAACTCAAAAGTAGGAGTTTCCTATTTTTTTTTCTTCCATATCACCCAGCTTGGTTTCAAACACAGCTTGAATCCTACAACTATGCACTGGATATAGACATAAAAGCTCCAAGAGAAACCTTCTATGGTTTGAGGAATGGGAATGTGGGCCCCTGTGAAAAAGAGACAAAGAGAGTGGAGGAAATCCCCTGAGAGTTTTTGTTTGGTTTTGGTTCTCTCTCTCTCTTTCTGTCTTTGTCATCCCAGCCCCTAGGCAAGCCCCAGCCCCAAGGCTGTAATCCCATGAGAACTAGGTGGTGTTGGTGTTGGTACCAGCTGCTGGCAGGCACCTAAAACTCTGAGGGGAAGGAATTCTCCTCTCTCACGAGAGAAATTGTGGTCCAGAGAGCATGAGTGAAATTCCTGTTGTTGTTGTTGTTGTTTTTTCCATTCTATTTTCCTGCCTCTTCCCAGATGTAGAAATGTATGGCAGAGAATAGACATCAAAACCCTAGTTTCTAGCTAGTGGACCAGGAAGGGGAACCCTTGGAAGCCGGAGAGTGTTGCAGAGATTGAGGAGCAGAGGTAGCTCAAGAAAAGAATCCCATGAAGTTGTTTAAGAATACCTGGTCTCATATTTAAGCTGCACATACATGGATCTGACCCTAAATAGCATACCAAAGGCTTTGGGAACTAAACTATGGAGTATACTATACCTTCAATCTCAGGCTGGCTACTGGGTAGTGTTCATATAGGACAGAGCAGAAGGGCGCTGCAAAGGTTCTGAAAACAACTGACTTTGGACTACAACTCCACAGAAGGTAGATTAGAACTATTTAAACAAGACCTAAAGTATCATAACATAATGTTCAAAATTTACATGATGCAATCTAAAATTACTTAAGCTATGAAGAACTAGGAAAATCTTAACAGCTTTCAAGAGAAAAGACAATCAACAAACAACAACTCCAAGATCATCCAGATGCTGGATTTGTCAGGCAAAGACTTTAAAGCAGCTATTAGAAGGGTGAACATTCTTGAAATGAATGGAAAGATAGGCTGTCTCAGCACAGAAATAGAAGATATTAAAAAGAGCCATATGGAAATTAGAACTGAAAAATACAATAACCAAAATAAAAAGTTCACTTGATGGACTCAATAGCACAATGGAGGTACAGATGGAAGAGTTCGTGAAATTGAAGATAGACCAATAGAAATTATCCAATATGAATAACAGAGAAAAACAATTGAAAACAAAAGAACAAAGCCACAGAGAATGTGGGATAATACCCAAATGTCTAAAATCCATGCCATCAAGTCCCAAAAAGAGAGAAAAGAGTGCAGTGCAGAAAATTAAAAAAAAAATAATGACTGAAAACTTTCAAATGTCAAAATACTTAAATGTACAGACTCAATAAGGTCAGCAAACCCCGAACACGATAAAATTAAAAAATCTATGATTAGACATACATCATAATCAAACTGCTGAAAACAAAAGGCAAAGACAAAAATCTTGAAAGCAGCTAAAAAAAAGCAACACATTATATATAGGTAAAAAAAATGACTACTGATTTTTTCTTATAATCTATGAATGCCAGAAATCAGTGGAATAACATTTTTAAAGTTCTGGAACATAAGTACTGTCAATCCAAAATTTTATGTCCATTCAAAGTCTTCAGGAATAAAGGGGAAATAAAAAATCTGGACATGTAGAAAACCTACAGAACTGTCTTGCTTTAAAAAATATTAAGGAAGTTTTTCCAGAGAGAAGGGAAATGATACCACAAGGAAACATGAAACTTCAGGAATG
Organism: Tolypeutes matacus; assembly: GCA_026826555.1. NCBI lineage: Eukaryota > Metazoa > Chordata > Mammalia > Cingulata > Chlamyphoridae > Tolypeutes > Tolypeutes matacus. Next base: position 4,168,927 of record JAKSZT010053928.1, read on the forward strand.
AAGGAAAAGCCACAGAAATGGTAAATATCTGGGTAAACATAATAATATGTTTCCCTTCTTAAGATCTTAAAACTACATCTGGGGAGTGGATGTGGCTTAAGTGCTTGAGCGCCTGCTTCCCACATGGGAGGTCCTGGGTTCGCTCCCCGGTGCCTCCTAATAAAACAGAAACAAAAACAAGTAACAAGCAAACAAACAAAACAAAAAACTCAGGGGAGCTGATGTGGCTCAGTGGTTGAGTGCCTGCTTCCTATATATGAGGTCCCAGTTTCAATCCCTTGCCCAGGTACCTTAACAAAACAAAACAAAACAACATCTGGTAGTTGAAAGCCAATGTTATAAGATTTCCTAGTAAGGTTTTCAATGTATGCACATAGACTACACATGGCAATTACAGTATAAAAGGGAGTGTATATAGAGAACTATATATTGGTAAGATTTCTGAATTCTGTTAAGTTGTGAAATGCTAATTCTAGTAAACTGTGAAAAATTAGTTATGTACATTGTAATCCCTAGGACAACTACTAAAATAGCTATACAAAGACATATATTAAAAAGCACAAAGGATACATTAAAATGGAATTCTGAAAAAGTATTCAGATAATCTAAAGAAGGCAGGAATGGGAACACAGAATAAAAAAAAAGGAGGATCAAACAAAAAACAAACAATTAGATAATTTAATTTCAAACATATCTGTAACTACATTAAGGTAAATGGTCTAAACATATGAATTAAAAGACAATGTGTCAGAGAATAGCAGGAAAGATAGTTGAGTGGGGAGCTCCAGGACTCAGTCCTTCCATCAAAATAACTATTAGATAGACAGGAAGTGTCTGAAACAACGATTTTGAAACTCCAGAGGCCAGAAGAACACTCTGCAACATCCAAGGAGAGCAAGAGGAAGAGGCTGATAAATTATGGTAAAAATCAGAAAATTACTTTCTCTGTGCGGCAGCCACAAGCACCCACCCCCACTCTCGGGACAGGCTGCTTTGAAGTCCAACCCCTGGTTAGCTGCTGGTGACAGAAAGGGACATAAAAATCCCCTTCTGCAAGAACTGGGGTGGGCATGGCTGATCAGTGATGACGCAGCAATGAGCAGATGCCACAAGGAGCACACACTGCAACCAGCAGATGCCGCAAGCAGCAGACACCACAACCAGCAGATGCCGCAACCAGCAGACAATGCAAGCAGCCGATGATGTAACCAGCAGGGAGTGGATGTGGCTCAAGCAGTTGGGCACTTGCCTCCTACATGGGAGGTCCTGGGTTCAGTTATTGGTGCCTCCTAAAGAAGACAAGTAGACACAGCAAGCAGAAAACAAGCAGACAGATGAGGGAGCCATCCCCGGGAGGGAGAGGGGGACATTAAAAAAAAAAAGGAAGAAAAATTAATCAGAGACCTAACCTCAAAACTGAAAGATCAGAAAAAGAAGAGCAAACTAAACCCAAAGTGACCAGAAGGAAGGAAATAACAAAGAGAGCAGAGATAAAAGAAACAGAATACAAAAAAACAATAGAGAAAATCAACAAATCCAAAAGTTGGCACACTGAAAAGATCAATAAAGTTGACAAACTATTAACAAGACTGACAAAAAAAGAGAGAGAATACAAATAAATCAGAAATGAAAAGGGGGGTATTACTACCAATTCTGCTGAAATAAAAAAGACTATAAGAAGGTACTATGAACAAATGTACAGCAATAAATTTGATAACCTAGACAAAATGGACAGATTCATAGAAACATACAAACTACCTACATTGACTCAAGAAGCAACAGAATATCTCAACAAATTGATTACTCATAAAGAGATTAAATCAGTAATCAACAGCTTCCCAGCAAAGAAAAGCCCACAACCAGATGGCTTCACAGGGGAATTCTACCAAATATTCCAAAATACTGAACTCCAATTCTGCTCTAACTGTTCTAAAAACATCTAAGAGGAGTGTATTAGTCAGGGTTCCCTAGGGAAACAGAACCAACAGGAGAGATCTGTAAATAGTATGAGAATTTTTTTTTTTTAACTTTATTTTGTACATTTAATAACTGAAAACATAAGCAATAAAAAACTAAAAAGGGAGGCGGCGGGCTAAGTGCACGTCGAGCGGGGGAGCGGCGCTGCCTGTGGAGATCCGCCGAGGCTGACAGGATTCGTTGGCTGCCGTCCCCGCTGCCATGCACTGGGTTAAAAACGACAAGTAACGCCAACCATGAAAGATCCAAGTTGCAGCAGTACTAGCCCAAGCATCATCAATGAAGATGTGATTATTAATGGTCATTCTCATGAAGATGACAATCCATTTGCAGAATATATGTGGATGGAAAATGAAGAAGAATTCAACAGACAAATAGAGGAGGAGTTATGGGAAGAAGAATTTATTGAACGCTGTTTCCAAGAAATGCTGGAAGAGGAAGAAGAACATGAGTGGTTTATTCCAGCTTGAGATCTCCCACAAACTATGGACCAAATCCAGGACCAATTTAACGATCTTGTTATCAGTGATGGCTCTTCTCTGGAAGATCTTGTGGTCAAGAGCAATCTGAATCCAAATGCAAAGGAGTTTGTTCCTGGGGTGAAGTACTAAAATATTTGAGTAGATGGGGCCCTCTTTTGGTGGATGTAGCACAATTTCCACACTGTGAAGGCAGTATTAGAAGACTTAATTGTAAAAGCTCTCTCTTGTCACTGTGTTACACTTATGCATTGCCAAAGTTTTGTTAGTCTTGCATGCTTAATAAAAGTGCTGAGACTGTTATTAAGTAAAAAGCTGTCAAACATTTACTGAAAATAGAATTGGCCCCGTGGCTTGATGTCAAGACAGCGAGGAAAGAAGCACCAGTCAAGTTGTGACAAAGCACCAAATTAAATGACCTCTAAATCTTACTAAATCTTCCTTGAAGGTAAACTGGTTCCTCAGGGTTAACTATAACTCTTATTAATATCTAAACTTTTTTTTTTTTAATTAAGTTCTAATTGTTAAGTATATTTTTCAGTTCAGACTTCTAATTTGCTTTTGTCCCCATCAAAAAGAATCTCCTTTTTCTGAAGAAGGCCATTAGTTAATTTGACATAATTTGTTCCAGACCAAGTATGCTTTTGGTTACCGAGGTTCCAAGGTAGTAACTTTGACAGATGAGAACTATTCCTCACTTTTATGTTATGTTATCACATTAGAAATGTTGAATTCTGCTCCTAATGTTATATCTGAGGAAATATGTGATTTGAGAATTGCATCTTTTTCTAAGGAGTCCACTGTATCACAGCTATGCCTGTGTGAAGTCTAACATTTGAAGAATCCATAATCCAAATGAACAAAAAGATAGTAGCACTATGATTTGAGTGGTGCTTTTCCTTGCTTTGTATCCATCACGACAAGAGTCTGCAGCACAACTTTTCTTTTAACAAAGCTAGAACAGTTTTGGCTTCTTAAACTTCATATTTGGGTAGGTTAAGCTGCCATACGTGTTCAGTGTGAATAGTGTTTAAGTTGAAAATATTGTAAAAAAATTATATTTTTTCAAAAATATTAAAAAAAATAAATAATAGTAGAACTGAAAAAAAAAAAAACTAAAAAGTAAACACAGATGAATAAATATATACCTTTCTCAATTAAATGTAATGGATACATGTAAATTTTTTTGTTTTTTTTTTGTGTGTGAATCAAACTATATTACACAATATATTTGGTTCATAGTAATGCATTCATACAGTATTTGTCCTTTTGTGTCTGGCTTGCTTCACTCAACATAATGTCCTCCATATTCATCCATGTTGCCATATGCTTTATGACTTTATTTCTTCTTACAGCTGCATAATATTCCATCGTGTGAATAGACCACAGTTTGTTTATCCATTCATCTGTTGATGGACACCTGGGTTGTTTCCAACTTTTGGCAATGATGAATAATGTGGCTATGAACATTGGTGTGCAGATGTCTGTTCGTGTCACTGCTCTCAGTTCTTCTGGGTATATACCCAGTAGTGGTATTGCAGGGTCACGTGGCAAGTCTATATTCAACTTCTTTAGGAACTGCCAAACAGTCCTCCATAGTGGTTGTACCATCCTGCATTCCCACCAACAGTGAAGAAGTGTTCCTATCTCTCCACATCCTCTCCAACACTTGTAGTTCTCTGTCTTTTAAATAGAGACCATTCTGATAGGTGTGAAATGATATCTCATTGTAGTTTTGATTTGCATTTCCCTAATCATGAGTGATGTTGAGCATTTCTTCATGTGTTTTTTTGCCATTTGTATTTCTTCTTCGGAGAAATGTCTATTCAAATCTTTGGCCCATTTTTTAATTGGGTCATTTGTCTTTTTATTCTTGTAACATCTTTTTATATATCCTGGATATTAAACCCTTATCAGATATGTGATTTCCAAATACTTTTTCCCATAGAGTTGGCTGCCTTTTCATCCTTCTGACAAAGTCCTGTGAGGTGCAAAAGTGTTTAATTTTGAGGAGGTCCCATTTATCTAATTTTTCTTTTGTTGCACGTGCTTTGGGTGTGAGGTCCAAGAAACCACCACCTACTACAAGGTCTTGAAGATGTTTCCCTACATTTTCTTCTAGTAGTTTTATGGTCCTGGCTTTTATATTTAGATCTTTGATCCATTTTGAGTTGATTCTTGTATTAGGGGTGAGATAGGGGTCCTCTTCCATTCTTTTGGTTATAGATATCCAGTTCTCCCAACACCATTTGTTGAAGAGACTGTTTTTTCCCATCAAAGTGGGCTTGGTAGGTTTGTCAAAAACCGGTTGACTGTATAGGTGAGGGTTTACTTCTGGATTCTCAATTCTATTCCACTGATCGATATGTCTATCTTTATGCCAGTACCATGCTGTTTTGACCACTGTATCTTTGTAATATGTTTCAAGGTCAGGCAGTGAAATTCCTCCCACGTTGCTCTTCTTTTTGAAAATACTTTTGGCTCTTCGGGTGCACTTACCCTTCCAGATGAATTTGGTAATTGCCTTCTCTAATTCTGTAAAGTAAGCTGTTGGGATATTGATTGGTATTGCATTGAATCTATAAATCAGCTTGGGCAAGATTGACATCTTCACGATATTTATTCTTCCAATCCATGAACACGGAATGTCTTTCCATTTGTTTAGGTCTTTTTAAATTTCTTTTAGCATTGTTTTGTAGTTTTCTGCATATAGGTCCTGTACTTCCTTGGTTAAATTAACTCCTAGGTATTTGAGTCTTTTTATTGCTATTGAAAATGGAGTTTTCCTCCTGATTTCCTCCTCAGATTGTTCAGTACTAGTGTACAAAAACATTACTGATTTTTGCGTGTTGATCTTACATCCTGCCACTTTGCTGAACTCATTTTTTAGTTCAGGTAGCTTTGTTGTGGATACTTCATGATTTTCTAAATACAGGATCATGTCATCCGCAAACAGTGAGAATTTTACTTCCTCTTTTCCTATTTGGACGCCTTTAATTTTTTTGTCTTGTCTAATTGCCCTCGCTAGAACTTCTAGTACAATGTTGAATAACAATGGTGACAGTGGGCATCCTTGTCTTGTTCCTGATCTTAGGGGGAAAGCATTCAACCTTTCCCCATTGAGTATGATGTTGGCTGTGGGTTTTTCATATATGCCTTTTATCATATTGAGGAGTTTTCCTTTTATTCCTATCTTTTGAAGTATTTTTATCAAAAAAGGATGTTGGATTTTGTCGAATGCCTTTTCTGCATCTATTGAGATGATCATGTGTTTTTTTTCCTTCAATTTGTTAATGTGGTGTATTACATTGATTGATTTTCTTATGTTGAACCACCTTGCATGCCAGGAATAAATCCCACTTGGTCGTGATGTATAAGTCTTTTGATATGCTGTTGGATTCTTTTTTTTTTTTTTTTTTTTTTTAATATATTTATTCATTTATTTCTCCTCCCCACCCTCGTGTTTTTTTTTGTTTTTTTTTTGTTGTTGTTTCTTTTGCACTCGCTGTCTGCTCTCTGTGTCTATTCGCTGTATGTTCTTCTGTGTCTGCTTGTCTTCTCTTTAGGCGGCACCAGGAACCGATCCTGGGACCTTTAGGAAAGGGAGAGAAGCACTCAATCTCTTGTGCCACCTCAGCTCCCTGGTCTATTAAGTCTCTTATTGTCTCTTCTTTGTGTCTTTTTTTGTCATCTTGCTGCGCCAGCTGTCCACCCGAGCCAGCACTCCTGGATGGGCCAGCCCTCCGCGTGGGTCAGACCTCAGCTTGGGCCAGCTTGCCACGCAGGCCAGCTTGCCTTCACCAGAAGGCCCCAGGAATTGAACACTGAACCTCCTATATGGTGGATGAGAGCCCAATTGCTTGAGCCACATCTTCCCAAACCTTTACTTTTGAAATTGAAATTGGCCTTGTATTATAGGGTGCCTAAGAGTTACCTCCGGAGAGCCCCCTTGTTGCTCAAATGTGGTCTCTCTCTAAGCCAAACTCAGCATATAAACCTTCCCTCCAGTTTGGAACATGACTCCTGGGGATGAGCCTCTCTGGCACTGAGGGATCACTACCAAGCACCAACTAGCAATGCAACTGAAGAAAGACCTTGACCAAAAGGGGGAAAAGGTAAAGGCAAATGAGTTTATATGGCTAAGACACTTCAAAATGCATTGGGAGATCATTCCAAAGGTTATCCTTTTGCACATCTCAGCAGGATCTCATTGACTGTCAAAATAAATACTACCTTAAATAGTGGAGCTCCTGAGGGCTCTGGAGACACCCAGGCACTATGGTCAGGGCAGATAGCTCAGGAGTTTGGTGCCTTGCCAGTGGGCCCTTCTTTGGAATTTATGCTTCCCAGTGTGACAGAGTTGGACTCAGTTGTGGTTTCTCTACACATGGCTCTTCTGGGCCTTCTATGTGAACCTATAATTAGTACTAGAGTTGATAGGTTTATGTCCAAGAGACTTAAACCTTTGGGATGTCCATCTGCTGGCTGGGCCCTGAATCTCAGTGGAGTTGCAACACCTACTCTCTAGTTCATTGGACTCACCCAGGACAACTAACAAGGAGATGATGAAGGACAATGACCAATCCAAGGAACCAAGAGAGTCTACAACTGCAAGCAAGAGAGTCCCATCCATCTTCCCTATGGGATCGAAGCCGCCTCTCAATTAGAGGTGGAGTGGACATCACCATCCCATGCTGTTGGATTCTATTTGCAAGTATTTTGTTGAGAATTTTTGCATCGATGTTCATTAGAGAGATTGATCTGTAATTTTCTTTTCTTGTGGAATCTTTATCTGGCTTTGGTATTAGGGTGATGTTGGCTTCATAAAATGTGTTGGGTAATTTTCCCTCCTCTTCAATTTTTCGGAAGAGTTTAGACAGGATTGGTGTTCATTCTTTTTGAAATGCTTGGTAGAATTCACCTGTGAAGCCATCTGGTCCTGGACTTTTCTTTGCTGGGAGATTTTTGATGACGGATTCAATCTCCTTAATTGTGATTGGTTTGTTAAGTTCTTGTATTTCTTGTAGCGTCAGTGTAGGTTGGTTGTGCATTTCTAGAAATTTGTCCATTTCATCTAGGTTGTCTAGTTTGTTGGCATATAGTTTCTCATAATATCCTCTTATGATTCTTTTTATTTCTGTGAGGTCATTTGTAATTTCCCCCCTTTCATTTCTGATTGTATTTATTTGCATCTTCTCTCTTTTTTTCTTTGTTAGACTAGCGAGGGGTTTGTCAATTTTATTGATCTTCTCAAGGAACCAGCTTTTGGTTTTGTTGATTTTCTCTATTGCTTTTCTGTTCTCATTTTCATTTATTTCCACTCTAATCTTTATTGTTTCTTTCCTTCTTTTTGCTTTGGGATTGGTTTGCTGTTCTTTTTCTAGTTTCTCAAGTTGTTCCATTAAATCTTTGAGTTTAGCTCTTTCTTGTTTCTTAATATAGGCATTTAGGGCTATAAATTTCCCCTCTCAAGACTGCCTTTGCTGTATCCTATAAGTTTTGATATGTTGTGTTCTCATTTTCATTTGTCTCAATATATTTACTGATTTCACTTGCAATTTCTTCTTGGACCCACTGAATATTTAGGAGTGTGTCGTTCAGTCTCCACACATTTGCAAATTTACTTTTTTCTGGTCTGTTATTGATTTCTAGTTTCATTCCATTATGATCTGAGAAGGTGCTTTGTATAATTTGAATCTTTTTATATTTATTGAGAGCTGTATTGTGACCTAACATGTGGTCTATCCTGGAGAAAGATCCATGGGCACTTGAGAAGAATGTATAACCTGCTGAGTTTGGATGCAGTGTTCTGTATATGTCTGTTAGGTCTAACTTGCTTATCATATTGTTCAAGTTCTCTGTTTCCTTGTTGATCTTCTGTCTAGTTGTTCTATCTAATGATGTGAGAGGGGTGTTGAAGTCTCCGATGATTATTGTAGAAATGTCTATTTCTCCCTTCAGTTTTGCCAGAGTTTGTCTCATATATTTTGGGGCACCCTGGTTAGGTGCGTAGATATTTATGACTGTTATATCTTCCTGGAGGATGGTCCCTTTTATTAATATATAATGGCCTTCCGCATCTCTTATCACTTTTTTGCATTTGAAGTCTGTTTTGTCTGATATTAGTATAGCTACCCCTGCTCTTTTCTGTTTACTATGCGCGTGGAGTATCTTTTTCCAACCTTTTACTTTAGCCGGCTTGTATCCTTGGGTCTCAGGTGAGTTTCTTGTAAGCAGCATATGGATGGCTCATGTTTTTTTTTATCCATTTTGTCAGCCTGTATCTTTTGATTGGGGAATTTAATCCATTCACATTCAATGATATTACTGAAAATGCACTATTTATTTCCTCCTTTTTATTCTTTGGTTTTCATACATCATCTTATTTTTGTCTCTCTTTTTACTCTTTTGTTTTTCCTTTCTGCTTTTCTTTCTTCTATACTCTCCTCCAAGCCTTTCTCTCCTGTCTTTTTCTTTCAGGTTCTAAGGCTTCCTTTAATATTTCCTGCAGAGGTGGATTCTTTTTTGCAAACTCTCTTAGTTTCTGTTTGTTTGTGAATACTTTATATTCACCTTCATATTTGAAGGACAGTTTTGCTGGGTAAAGAGTTCTCAGCTGGCAGTTTTTCTCTTTCAGTTTCCTAATTGTATCATACCACTGTCTTCTTGCCTCCATGGTTTCTGAAGAGAAATCTGCACTAAGTCTTACTGGACGTCCTTTGTACGTGACCGTTTGCTTCTCTCTTGCTGCTCTGAGAATTTTCTCTTTATCTTTTACTTTTGACATTCTGAATAATATGTGTCTTGGTGTAGGTCTATTTGGATTTATTCTTATTGGGGTACGGTGTGCTTCTTGGACATGTAAGTTCATTTTTCGTGAGAGTTGGGAAATTTTCAGCTATTATTTCCTCAAATACTCTTTCTGCCCCTTTTCCTTTCTCTTCTCCTTCTGGTACTCCCATGACACATATGTTCTTGCGTTTTGTGTTGTCATTCAATTCTCTGAGCCCCTGCTCAATTTTTTCCATTCTTTTCTCTCTCTGTTCTTTTCTCTCTTCAATTTTAGCTGCTCTGTCTTCAGTATCACTTATTCTTTCTTCTATCATTTCGAGTCTGCTGTTGTATGCTTCAAATGTATAAAAAATACATTTTTTAATATGCAAACAGTGAAATTCACTTATTTGGTATATAGTTCTATGAGTTTTTACAAATGTGTAGAGTTGTACGCACCATGACAATCAAGAATCAGAACAGTTCCTTGTAACTTCAGTCCTATGGCTGAATAATGGGTAACATTCTCAACCATCAGTTATCTCTCTTGCAAAGAAAGTGACTGCATCAAATCTATTTTTTTCCTGTCTATCTTAGTTATATAAGAGTAGGAGAGTAGAGAGGAAGAAGGGCTAAGTCATCAAATCTATGATGCCATCAGTCATAAGGGGCACCTTCATGTATTTTTTTAAAAGATTTATATTATTTATTTATTTATCCCCCCCTTGCTGCTTGTGCTTGCTGTGTCCATTTGTTTTGTGTTTTTTTTTTGTGTCTGCTTGTTTCCCTTTGTTGCATCATCTTGCTGCGCCAGCTCACCACGCTGTGCAGGCCATCAGCTCCCCGGGTCAGCTTACCTTCACCAGGAGGCCCCGGGAATCAAACCCGGGGCCTCCCATATGGTAAACGGGAGCCCAACCAATTGAGCCACAGCTGCTTCCCCTATGTATTTTTTTTTTTAAAGAAAATATAATTCACATAGAGAATCCTGGAAAATGCACAACAAAGCTACTATAGCTAATAAATTCAGTACAGTGGCAGGGTACAAGATCAACATGCAAAAATCAGTGGTGTTTCTATATACTAGTAATATACAATCCAAAGAGGAAATTGAGAAAATAATTCCATTTACAATAGCAAGTAAAAGAATCAAATATCTAGGAATAAATTTAACAAGGATGTAAAGAACTTATACTCCGAAAACTAGAAAATATTGCTAAAGGAAATTAAAGAAGACTTAAATAAATGCAAGGATATTCCATGTTTATGGACTGGAAGAATTAATATTGTTAACCTGCCAATTCTACCCAAAGCTATTTACAGATTCAATGGAATGCCAATAAAAATTCCAACAGACTTATTTGTAAAAATGAAAAAGTTAATCACCAAATTCATATGTAAGGATAAGCAGCCACAAAGAGCCAAAATGATCTTGAAAGAGAAGTATAAGTTTGAAGGACTCACCCTTCCTGATTTAAAAATTTATTACAAAGCTATAGTAATCAAAACAGCATGGTACTGGCACAAGGACAGAATATAGACCAATGGCATTGAGTTATGAGTTCAAAATAAACTCTCACCTCTTTGGCCAACTGATCTTTGGTAAGGGTGCCAAGTCCACTCAATGGAAAAAAAATAGTCTCTTCAACAAATGGTGCTGGGAGAACTGGATAGCCATATGCAAAAGAATGACGGTGGACCCCTACTTCACACCACATACAAAAATTAACTCAAATGGATCAAAGACCTAAATATAGGAACTAACACTATAAAACTCCTAGAAAAAAAAACATAGGGATACATCTTCAGGACCTTGTATTAGGCAACAGTTTCATATACTTTATATCAAAAGCATGAGCAACAAAAGAAAAATTAGATAAAATGGACTTCATCAAAATAAAAAACTTCTGTGCAAAAAAAGACTTTATCAAGTCCCCTATCTCACACCTTATACAAAAATTAACTCAAAATGGATCAAGGACCTAAATATAAAAGCCACAACCATAAAACTTCTAGAAGAAAATGTAGGGAACATATTCAAGGTCTTGTGGTAGGTGGTAGTTTCTTAAACCTTACACCCAAAGCGTAAGCAATGAATGAAAAAAAAAAAATAGATAAATGGATCTTCCTTAAAATTAAATACTTTTGTTCTCCAAAAGACTTTGACAAGAAAGTGAAAAGGCTACTCAATGGGAGAAAATATTTACTTGGAAACCACATATCCGACAAGTGTTTGATGTCCATGTTATATAAAGAGAGCATACAACTCAACAATAAAAAGACAAGCAACCCAATTTAAAAATGGGCAAAAGACTAGAATAGACATTTCTCCAAAGAAGAAATACGAGTGGCCAAAAGACACATGAAAAAATGTTCAACATTACTAGTTATTAGAGAAATGCACATAAAAACTATAATGAAGAAAGCAGATGTGGTTCAAGAAATTGGGCTCCCCTCTACCATATAGGAAGTCCAGGGTTCAATTCCCAGGACCTCCTGCTGAAGGCAAGCTGGCCCATGTGGTGCAGAGTGCTGGCCCATGCAGGAGTGCTGATCTGAGCAGAGAGCTGGCACAACAAGTTGACACAACAAAAAGAGACACAGAAGAGAGACAATAAGAGATACAGCAGAACAGGGGACTAAGATGGCCCAAGAGATTGACACCTCTCTCCCACTCCAGAAAGTCCCAGGATTGGTTTCTGGTGCTGCCTAAAGAGAAGACAAGCAAATACAGAAGAACACACACCAAATGGACACAGAGAGCAAACAGTGCAAAAAGAACGGGGGTGGGGGGTGGGGAAAAATAAATAAATAAATCTTAAAAAAACCCCACAGTATAATGAGATACTGTTTCACACCTTATAGAATGGCAGTCATCAAAAAAACAGAAAACTGCATGTGCTAGAGAGGATGTGGAAGAATAGGAACACGCTTTCACTGTTGGTGGGAATGTGGAATGCTGCAGTGACTGTGAAAGTCAGTTTCGCAGTACCTCAAGAAGCTCAATATAGCACTGCTGTATGATACAGCAATCCTGTTACTTAGGAATATATTCAGAAGAGCTGAAAGCAGGGATGCAAACTGACATTTGCACACTGATGTTCATAGCAGCTTTATTCACAATTGCTAAAATATGGAACCAGCCCAAGTGTGCATCAACTGATGAATGGCTAAACAAAATGTGGTATTTACACATTTACACATGTGGAATACTATTCAGCAGTAAGAAAAAATGAAATTGGCATGCATATAGCAACGTGAATGAACCTAAAGGATATTACATTGAGTAAAATTTGCCAGACACAAAAGGACAAATATTTTATGGTCTCACTAATATAAAGTAAATATGCTAAGTAAACTCAGAGGTAAACTCTAGAGTATAGGTTATTAGGAAACAGAGTCTGGGTTGAGAATGGGAGCTGATGCTCAATGTATGTAGAATTTTTAATAAGGTTTATTGTAAAACTGTGGAAATGAATAGAGTTGATAGTAACACATTATAGTGAGTATAACTAACACTGCTGATTTATAAATGAGATTGTGGCTGAATGGGATAGTCTGTGGATGTAAATATTAATTGAAAGGAAACTAGAGAATACTCTAGGGTGTGTATAACATAGTGGGATTTCCGTGGTGAATGAAGATTGTGGTTAATCTTATAAGAATGTTCTTTTTCAAAGTGTTAAGAAAAGGGTGATACATGGGGAAATTACAACTAATGTAACATGTGGATGGTAGCTAACAGTAATATTGTAATATTTTTGCAGCAATGGCAAAGAAGATATGATATCAATCCTAAGAGACAGCTATAGTGGGTGTAAAGGGGTATGAGATTTTTCCTTTTGGAGGAATGAAAACGTTCTAAAATTTATTGAGGTGATGACAGCACAACTCTGTGATGAAAATGAGAGCCACTCTGAATGGATTGTATAAAACAGGGTGCTGTATAACACAGGGAATCCAGTGGTGGAAGATGCACTGTGGTTAACAGACAAATATGAAAATGTTCTCTCATGAATGGTAACAAATATATAATACTAATACAGGGTATTAATAATCGGGAGGGTTGGGAGAAAAATACACCAAATGTAAGATATGAGCTATAGTTAGTAGTAATATTTTGACAATGCTATTTTATAGTTTGTAAAAAATGTTTCAAAACAATGCAAGGTTGGTGGAATGATGTATGAGAGCCCTATATGATGATATGCATGTTTGTTTTGTAAGTTTACAACTTTTACTACACATTTATCATTTATGTATGTTCATGTATGAATGATATATTTCAATAAAATTTTATTTAAAAAATACTTTATCAAGAAAGTAAAAGGGGGGAAGCGGCTGTGGCTCCATCAGTGAGGCTCCCGTTTACCATATGGGAGGCCCCGGGTTCGGTTCCCGGGACCTCCTGGTGAAGGCAAGCCCGCCTGCACGGCGTGGTTAGCTGACCCAGCGAACACGAGCAGCAAGGGGGGGATAAATGAATAAATAAATAAAATCTTTAAAAAAAAAAAAAAAAAAAAAAAAAGAAAGTAAAAGGACAACCTACAGAATGGGAGAAAATATTTAGAAACCATATATCTGATGAAGATTTAATATCCAGAATACATTTTAAAAACTCCTACAACTCAACAACAAAAAGACAACTCAATTGAAAAATAGGAAAAAGCTTGAATAGACATTTCTCCAAAGAAGAAATAGAAATGGCCAGTAAATAAATGAAATCATGCTCAATGTCATTAACCATCAGGGAAATGCAAATCAAAACCACAATGAGATAACATCTCAAACCAACAAGAATGGCTACTATTTATTTATTTATTTATTTATTTTTATTTATTTTTTTCTCAGGCTACTATTTAAGAAACAGAAAATAAGTGTTGGAGAGGATGTGAAGAAATAGGAACATTTTATTTATTTATTTATTTATTTATTTATTTATTCATTTATCCCCCCCTTGCTGCTCGTGCTCACTGGGTCAGCTAACCACGCCATGCCAGCGGGCTTGCCTTCACCAGGAGGCCCCGGGAACCGAACCCGGGCCTCCCATATGGTAAATGGGAGACCTACTGATTGAGCCACAGCCGCTTCCCGAAATAGGAACATTTGCACATTGTTGGTGGAATGTAAAATGGTGCAGCCACTGTGGAAAACAGTTGGTGATTCCTCAGAAAATTAAGTATAAAATTATCATATGACCTGGCAATCCCACTTTTCCATATATACCCAAAAGAATTGACAGCAGCAACTGGAACAGATGTTTGCACACCAATGTTCATAGCAGCATTATTCACAATTGCCAAAAGGTGGAAGCCACCCAAGTGTCCATCAAGTGATGAATGAATAAACAAAAGCAGCATATAACTACAATGAAATATTATTTGGCCATAAGAAGGAATGACGTTCTGATGCATGTGACAACATGGATGAACCTTGAAGACATCATGCTGAGTGAAATAAGCCAGACAGAAAAAAACAAATACTATATGATCTTACTTATACAAAATAAAGAGAATATGTAAATTTATAAAGTCAAAAGCTTCAATACAGGTTACCAGGGGCCAGGTAGGGAGGGGCTTGGGAAGTAAATGTTTAATTGGTATGGAGTTTCTGTTTGGGGGTGACAGAAAATTTCTGGCAATGGGTGATGGTGATGGAGGCACAATTTTGTGAATGTAAATGACACCACTGAATTGTATGTTTGAAAAGAGATTTAAAAGGGAAATTTTGGGTTGTATATAATTTTCCATACACACCTACAAAACAAAACAAAAGCCCATAGAACTGCAACACAGAGTGAACCCTAATGTAAACAGTTGAATAAAGTTAATAACATAATTATAATGATACATTTTTTTAGATTTATTGAAGTATATCATTCATACATGAACATACATAACCTATAAGTGTTCAACAAACATCGTGAACTTACAAAACAAACATGCATAACATGTTTGCATAACATCATATAAGGCTCCCACACATCACCCCTCCACACAAACACCCTGCATACTTGTGAAACATTTGTTAATATATCATGAAAGAGCATTGCCAAAGTATTACTACTAACTATAGTCTGTATCCTACTCCCCTATACATTTTTTTTAAGGATTTATTTATTTACTTTTATCCATTTTTACCGCCCCCGCCCCGTTTTTTGCTGTTTTGGGTCCATTCGCTGGGTGACTCTGTGTCCATTTCCTGCCCTCTCTTCTCATCCTTCTCCTCCTGTCTTCACTGGGATTCAATCCTCGGAACCTCCAACGTGGGAGAGAGGCATCCTACTGCCTGCGCCACCTTAGTTCTTGGTTTTCAGTGCATCTCGTCTTGGCTCTCCCTTGTGTCACTCTCCTGTTACGTCATCATCTTGCTACGTGGCTCCCGGGGCCTGGCAGTGTACCTGCACACAGAGCCTGGTGGCCCATGCACCTTCTATATTTTTCTTTTTTTAAATTTTTACTGGGAGGTCCTGGGGACCGAACCCAGGTCCCTCCATACAGGAGACAGATGCCCAACCATTTGAGCCACATCTGTCCCCCTGCCATATCTCTTAAGGTTGACCAAAGATACCTAGAGTTACAGTCATTTCCCATACAGGATGGTCATATAATAAATCGGGCTTAGTTTATCACCAGCATTCTAAAAACCAGACCTAGGGAGAAAAACTAGGTCTGAGGACACATGCATGGTTTCTAATACAGCAAATGTTTAGCCTACCCGGATTATCACAAAAATCAGGACAGCGAGAATATTCGCATTATAATGATATTGTTTTATCAATTGTAACAAAGGTACCATGCAAATACATAATAGGGAAAATTGCTGAATGAGGAAGGGGATATAGGAACTCTGTACTTTCTACAGGAGTTTCTGTAAACCTATAACTGCTCTAATTTAAAAATAAAATAAGAAAAATAAAAATAAGAAAATTGGAAGATGCCATCAATTGTAAGATATATCTCAATTTCTGAGATATTGAAATGTGAAAAAATATGATTCTAAGAACAGATGAAATGATAATTTTATAGCCTAAAACAGTGGTTGTCAACTACTTGCCATTGGTAGGAAAGAGTCTAGGTAATCAAATTATTTCTTATCTTTGTGTTTCAAAGTGGTAAGGATTATGATAGAAAGCAATACTGAAATTTTAAACTACTAATGGAATTATTGTGTTTCTAAGTTTGTTCTTAAAATCATGGCAACAAAAATAATTTATAATACCACTGCATTTTTATCTTACAACTTAATTGGAAGTCATCAACATGATAATAATGCTTATACACATACAGAGATTTTTTTTCTTAAAAGGTGGGCTTTTTGTTTCATTGACGGTCTCTCACATCGCTGGGTCTTCAACAGTGCTAAGAAGGGTGTGGCAAGTGTTTGGTGTGGGGTTGGGAATTCCAGATAATTTTGTAGCCTAAAGATTTACTTACCATTAATAGGGACAGTCTAGAAAGATTCTACCTTTCTTTACTGGGCTTCCCTACTAAACCTTCCTGTTCTCCTGCCTCACCACAGGGCCTCTTGTTCTCAGAGAAAGTTGAAGCCAGAACTCCCTCAATGTCTTGGCAACACCCCCCCAGCCCTTACTGCATCTGTAACCTTCCAACTGTAGTGGAAGAGGCCTCTACTCTCCTCTGGTGTAAGGTCAATCCCTCCCTCTGTGCCTTGGGTACTATTCTTTTCTGTTTTCTTAGAGAACTCACTTAAATTACTTTTTCTGTTCTTAACTTTAACCAATGCATCTCTGCTGGCTTCTTCCCATGGACATTTAAGCATCCTCAAATGTCTCTCATTTTAAACATTCTTTGAAATTCAAAGTAGTGAGCAAAACCAAATTGAGTGAAATTATAAAACCCAGGCGGAGCAGCAGAAAGCATCTTAGAAGAGACTCTGTGCTCCATATGCTAACGATTCATTCCTTCAAAACAAATATTTGCTAAGCTCCTTCCAGGATTGTGACTGAAAGCTGGAAATGTTTTCATTCACCAGAAAAATAGAACTTGGCTACAAAATTCGAACTGGAATATATACTGTTTATGAGTTTCCTAATTAGAAAGTTAGAGGGAGAAGCATGTTTTCTTTGAAGTTGGGAAGGTGTAGTTGGGAAGGATTAAAATGCTTAGCCATTTGGACGAAGTCTTTCCACCAAAACTACTTATGCTACTCCTTGTCAATAAGAAACAGATTCCTGATATTAAAATATCTCTACCCTCAGAACAGACAACCATATTCTAGTGTACTCAAATAATCTACAGTTAAAGATGAATTAATGTAATTTAAAAATCTGATTTCTTTTTTCATAATCATTTTTTAAAAAGCAGTTTTATTGAGACATATTTACATACCATTCAATCCATCCAAAGTGTGTAATCAATAGCTTTTAGTATAATCACAGTGTTGTATTCATTACCACAAAATATTTTCGAACAATTTTATTACTCCAAAAAGAAAAACTCCACACCCCTTAGCAGTCATCTCTCAATCCCTCTACCCTTCCCCAGCCCTACATAACCACTAGTCTAATTCCATCTTTATAAATTGATTTATATTTACATTTTATTTTATTATTTTATTTTACTTTATTATTTTTTAAGGAGGTACCAGGGATTGAACCCAGGACTTGTACGTGGGAAGCAGGCTCTCAACCACTGAGCTCCCCTATTTGCATTTTACATAATTGGAATCATACAATATGTAGTACTTTGTGTCTGGTTTCTTTCACTTAGCATGTTTTTTGTTTGTTTGTTTTTTGCCTGATACTAACGTCTTATAACATTAACATACATTTGTTCAGTTTAAAAGAAAAACAGTCTTATATATGCAATATTACTCATATTCATATTTCACATGAGGTTTTACTATGCTATACAGTCCCAAGTTAGTTTTTCTTCCATGTTACAGTTTTTAGCTTTCCTTCTAGTAATACACATGACCTTAGACTTTTCCTTTCAACCACTCTCATACCCATATAATAGCACTGCTAGTTACCAACACTATGATGTGCTTTCACCTTTTCTATTCAATCAGATTTCTTACAAAACAAAATGAAACATTTACAATAGTGTCAAAAATATGAAATACTTTTCTGACTAAAGATAAATCTTACTGCAAAATCTGTACACTAAAAACTATATATCATTGGTGAGAGAATTTTAAGACTACCTAAATAAAAGGAAAGATATACTGTGTTCACAAGATAGAGGATCATATTGTTAAGATGTAAATTCTCCTCAAATTGATCTACAGATTCAATGCAATCTCAATAAAAACCCAGCAGGTTGTTCTGTAGAAATTGACAAACTGATTAGAAGATTCATATGGAAATACAAACAACCTACAATTACCCAAACAACTTTGAAAATGAAGAACAAAGTTGGAGGACTTTCACTATGTGATTTCAAGACTTTTATAAAGCTTCAGCAATCAAGACAGTGAGGTATAAAATAAGTAAAATAGAATAGATCAATAAAATAGAATGGAGAGTCCAGAAAATGGCCCTTGCATATATGGGCAACTGATTTTTGACAAAGGTGTACAGGCAATTCAGTAGAGAAAGGATAATCTGTGCAACAAATGGTGCTGGGATAATTGTATATCTATATGCAAAACAACACATATGTCAAAACCTATCAAATTGTGTACTTTAAATATATTCAGTTTATCGTATGTCATTTATATACCTCAATATAGCAGTTTAAAAACCATAAAGATTCAATTTTTGAAAAACCAATATGTAATTTTTCAGAGGATGTTGTTAGAAGTCTTCCAAATCATAAATGACATGTCATCTGGGTTAGAATCTCCTGTGAATAAACACAAAAGGGCAGAACTTGGTCAAGGAAACTCCGCCCCTTTGGTAAAGACACTAGGCTCCATTCAGATGCTACTATTATTCTTCTTTGAACATGAAACATTTTCTTATTGTATTGGATTAGAATTGGTGATCAGAACCAATTGTCACTTTTGCTGATAGAATAGGTTTTAACTTTAAAATGAGAAAAGTAATTTTCAAAACCAAATTTTTAGAATGACACAATTCATACAAATATTTTTTTCTACCATCCTTGATAATCTGAATCTGTACTCTCATATTAGGTAGAAATCCTATTAAATTTAAAGTCCAATCATCCAGGGTAAAATTCTAAGGGCAAGAGTTTAGTGTTTAGGTGAGAGGGTGTGGATCAAGCAGTTGAGCACCCGCCTCCCACATGAGAGGTCCCGGGTTCAGTTCCTGGTGCCTCCTAAAGAAGATGAGCTGATGCAATGAACTGACACAACAAGCTGATGAACAAGCAGATAAAACAAGCAGGGAGCGGCCATGGCTCAAGCAGTTGGGTGCCTGCCTTCCACATGGGCAATCCGGGGTTCGGTTCTCAGTGTCTCCTAAAGAAGACGAGAAGACACAATGAGCAGAGATAACGTGCAGACAAAAATGAGCAGGCATAACAAGCAGAAACAATGAGCAGGCACAATGAGCAGACAATGAGCAGACAGATGAGGGAGCCATCTTGGGCGGAAAAAAAGAGTTTAGTGTTTAGTCTATTTTGACAGCATGACGGCTATTTAAACCAAGGCAGCTTGGTTTAAAAAGGTTTGTCATTCAAAAGACCTGAGCTGAGAACCTGGTTCTGCCATTTAAAAGTTTTGAGATCTTGGACAATATACTTGACCTTTAGAAGTCACACATTTCTTATCTGTAAATAGGGAATTATGCAATCAATTATGTTAAGTATTTATACAGTTTTTTGCACAAAGTGAAAGTGAATGAATGGTAGCTATTATTGTAAGCATATATCTATTTACCTTTGTACCCCACAAGGTCAACAATTTGATAAATGAATAAAAGAATGAATAAATGAATTATAGGGCACTTTCCCCAGTGTATCTGAAATGTTAGAACAATAACAGTAAGAATGGCTATTACTATTTGTATAATGATTTAGAGTTTACAGAGAACTTTCATATACATCACCTTGTTTAAATGTCACAATAACACAATAAATAGGGCAGGTCTGCTGTTTCTAACTCCCAGGAATCCACAGCAGGGCAGCAATTAAGGGAGTGGAGTATAGCAAACTTAAATTTAAACCCAGGCTCAGAGTCCAAGGTCTTTTCCCCAGATACAACATAGGATAACCAAGAAGAAGAGAAGATCACATGAAGGGTTGGTGAGTTGTAAGACTGGTTATTTTGTACAGATGTCCCTCCCATTCCCCTGCACCTGAAAAGAGCTACCTATGCCTTTGGCCATTAAGGATAGGCTTTCACCTATCTGAGTTATGGCATCTTTTGATGGTGAATGTAGCAAGAGAGGGTAAGAAGGAGAGAAATCTGGCCAATTACCCCACTTTCTTATAATTTCATTTCCATTGCTGCAAAAAAGCTCTGGAACAATAAAGGAAGACTGTCCCATTTCTTGGCCCATAATTTTTTTTTTTTTTTTAAGATTTATTTATTTATCCCCCACCCTCACCCCCAGTTGTTTTCGTGCTTGCTGTCTGCTCTGTATGTCCATTCGCTGTGTGTTCTTCTGTGTCTACTTGTCTTCTCTTTAGGTGGCACCGGGAACCGATCCTGGGACCTTCCGGAGTAGGAGAGAGGTGCTCAATCTCCTGCGCAACCTCAGCTCCCTGGTCTGCCGCATCTCTTATTGTCTCTCTTCTGTGTCTGTTTTTGTTGTGTTATCTTGCTGTGCCAGCTCTCTGCACGGGCCAGTACTCCTGCACGGACCGGCTCTCCTGCGTGGACCCGTACTCCGCGTGGGCCATCTTTCCATGTGGACCAGCTTGCCTTTCACCAGGAGGCCCTGCGAATCGAACCCTTGACCTCCTATATGGTAGATGGGAACCCAATCGCTTGAGCCACATCTGCTTCCCTAACTTCTTCACCTATTATTAAGTCACTGTCTTCCTCTACACTTATATAATGTAGCAATTTATACAGGGTGAGAGATGGCAACGTTGGAAATAGAAAAGAAAATAGAGCTAGTGCCAACTGGACTAAGACTGGATCTAGATTGTGAGTTTTGTGAGAAGATAAGGAGGACAGCTACTTAAGCAATAAGTAAGGAAGGCAAGACCAAGAAATGAGCCAGTCTCCCATTATTGCTCCAGAGCTTTTTTGCAGCAACGGAAATGAGACTATATAGTCTCGCATGCATTATTATCTGTGGCAACTCTTAGTCCATAATTCTCTGGGTTGTCTTATCTTTGTTTTTAAAGACTAGATTTTTTTTGGAGGTGTTATCATCTACCTACAAAATACAATATCTGCTCTTAAATTCTGCAGCTGAAGTGTGTACCAAATTCTCATTTCCTCTAAAATTTTAGAATTGAATCCCAAGAAAGTTGTATAGCCATACAATCATCCTGAAAAGTGCTTAAAGCAAAGCCTAAGTGAGACCACTCCAACCTCAAAAAGTATGGCAAGCACACAGTTCTCCCAATGCATTCATCATGGGGTGATCTTTCTCTAGTCTTTTTTTTTTTTTTTTTTTTTAACAGTTTATTGAAGTATATCATTCATACATGAACATACATGAACTTAAGTGTTGAGTAAACTTTGTGAACTTACAAAACAAACATGCAGGTAAGCGGCTGTGGCTCAATCAGTAGGGCTCCTGTTTACCACATGGGAGGCCCCGGGTTCGGTTCCCGGGGCCTCCTGGTGAAGGCAAGCCTGCCCGCACGGCATGGTTAGCTGACCCAGCGAGCACAAGCAGCAAGGGGGGAATAAATGAATAAATAAATAAAATCTTTAAAAAAAACACAAAAAACATGCATTACATCATACAGGGCTCCCACACATCACCCCCCCACACAAACACTTTGCATTGTTGTGAAACATTTGTTAACAAATTATGAAAGACCATCTTCAAAATATTACTCCTAACTATAGTCCATATCTTACTCCCCTATATTTTTTTAAAAGGATTTATTTATTTATTTACTTTCATCCATTTTTATCCCGCCCTGCCCCGCCGTTTTTGCTGTTTTTGTGTCCACTCGCTGGGCAACTCTCTGTGTCCATTTCCTGCCCTCTCTTCTCATCCTTCTCTTCCTGTCTTCACTGGGATTTGATCCTCCGAACCTCTGATGTGGGAGAGAGACATCCTACCGCCTGCGCCACCTTAGTTCCTGGTTTTTCGGTGCGTCTCGTCTTGGTTCTCCCTTGTGTCACTCTCCTGTTACGTCATCATCTTGCTGCATGGCTTGTGGCGCCTGATGGTGCACGGTGCATGGGGCCTAGGAGGCTTACCTGCTCGCGGGGCCTGGCAGCGCACCTGTGCGTGGGGCCTGGTGGCCTGCACGCCTTCTATATTTTTCTTTTTCTAAAATTTTTACTGGGATATCCCAGGGATCGAACCCAGGTCCCTCCATATGGGAGACAGACGCCCAACCATTTGAGCCACATCCGTCCCCTGCTATATCTCTTAAGGGTGACCAAAGATACCTAGAGTTACAGTCATTTCCCATACAGGATGGTCTTATAATAAATCAGGCTTATTTTATCACCAGCATTCTAAAAACCAGACCTAGGGAGAAAAACTAGGTCTGGGGACACATGCATGGTTTCTAATATAGCGAATGTTTAGCCAACCCTGATTATCACAAAATCAGGTCAGCGAGAATATTTACATCTCTAGTCTCTTTTGTTGTCTGCTTACCTATGATGCTCTTTCCAGCTCTAATGAGTGAGGCTACAGACAAACGTCATTGCTCCTTCCTCCCTACTCCTGGGACTTCGTATCACATGCGGCCAGATTTTGTCTTCACTCTTACTGCAAAAGTGCTATCTTTAAAGGAGGATGCCTTTTGCAATCTTGTAAGAGCCCTATCTGGTCTGGCCAGGGTTGCAACCTATTTCACATCTTAGAGGACTACTCTTTATTTGGGGGTGTCTTTAAAACTACCTGCTTCCTTATGGAAAATTGTCTCATATCCTTAACCACTTTATTCAAACACACTTAGGATGCAGAAATAAATAAATAAATAAATAAATAAATAAATAAATAAATAAATAAA
>JAKSZT010053928.1:4192193-4316615 GCA_026826555.1 Tolypeutes matacus
AAATAAATAAATAAATAAATAAATAAATAAATAAATAAATAAATAAATAAAATATACATGCACTTTAAGAGCTGAAAATCTCAATATTAAGAATGATTAAATGTTATTAATTATAAATGGTAAGACCTTTAAAATCAACAAAAACTTCTTGAGTTAACATCTGTGTGACACAATATATTTTCAGACCACATTGAGTTGTTGGTCTTACTGGAAGGTACTGAGAATGTCACATGTAAGTGAAGTTTTGGTAGTTTCTAATGCTACTGGTGTGTCTATCAGGAAGAGAAATATCTGCTCCTAAACATTTGATGTCCAGAGAAAGAGTCTGATCACAACAGCAATATAGACGCAGTTTCATTGCTCTGGGTTAGAGAAGCAACTGGGGCATACAGAGCAATGATGGCGATGACAATAAAATGGTACCTGTGGGTAGTGGAGAGGTCCCTGGAGGAATGGAGCTCAAGGTAGGAGGGGCTGTATATTAGCAGCAAAAGGGTATGAAGAGGAGATGGGATTCACAAAGTTTGAAGGAGGCAGCTGGTAGCTAAGTAGTAGGTATTTAGAAGGAACTCTGGGGGAAGGCATAAGGAACATCCCAGGAAGGGGCATGAAGACATGAAAGTACATGATGAGTACTGAGTGTTTGCTGTAGCAAGTATAATGTATACTTAGGGAGTGGAGAAAGGGCTGCAGAGGCAGCTCACAGGACTAAAGGTCTTGTCTCCCAAACTGAGGAGTCCAGATTTTATAAGGGAGACTATGAGGAGCAATGGGAATATTTAAGTTATGAAAATGGAGGAACCACATTCATTTTTAAATACTCTGTCTGCATTGTGGGGAATGGATTGTAAAAAGGGGAAGTGATTGAAGACAGGGAAACTAATTAGGAAGTTAAAGGTGAGTCCAGAGAGACTGGTCAAGCTAGGAGAAGAGGGCTTTTAGGCTGTTATGCAGAGATTGTAAGGGAGGACATGCTATGGAAGAACCTCAAGCTATAATGAGGAATTCGATAAAATAAGGTTCTGAAGGAAGTCAAAAAGGCACAAAAGGCACAGAAAGGGAGATGGATGTAGAAAGAAGGAAAGAAGTGAGAGTGTGGAAAGATTCAGAGAAGTTTGTAGATGGAGGGGGATTTAAGGAGGCCCTGCCTGATGACCTCTTTTTTGTTGTTGTTTATTTTGTTGGCTTCTACTGGGAGAGTGATGGGTAGAATCTGGGACTTGAGGAAATCAGTAAAGGTTTGGAGTAGCCACTATGAATAGGAAAGGAAAAATACAATTTCCGAGCCAAGTTGAAACCCCAGGAGAGGGAGGCTTCACTAGAGTACAAAGTGGCCAGAGGGTAGTGTGTGTTGTTTTCAGGGGCTTTCACTAGTCTTGGAGCAGAGAAAGTGAATTGGGTTGATTTCTCTTTGGGTGGCTGACAGGGTTGACATGGCTAAAGTCCCAGGCTTAAGGAATTGAAGGAACTGGTGGTGAGAGTATGGCTGACATTTTGGGATCCAGGCATGGAGGAATGGAAAGAAGCCAGGAGGGGCTGGAAGTCTGAAAAAATATATACTAGACATAGAAGTAAGGCTGAAGAGCAGGTTTAATGCCAGGAAGACATGTGAAATGAAGGAACATAGGCGATTGTGTGAAACACTGGGGATTTCAGATTAAAGGTTTCAGAGAAAATGCAGTTTCAGGTCAGGACAAGGTCTTGAAATCAGTATTAACGAATGGAGAGATATGTTAATGTTCCATAGAAAAGTTTTATATTAGACCTAAAGGAAAATGTCCTAAAACATGGCTCGATTGGCACCTTTTAACTTTGGGCTTGAGGAAATATTGGAAACCTCTGTTCCTTAAGGAAGATAAAAATGAGAAGATAGGGGGTGCATGTGGCTCAAATGGTTGGGCGTCGGTCTCCCATATGAAGGGACCTGGGTTCTATCCCTGGGACTTCCCGGTAAAAAAAAAAAAAAAAAAAAAAAAAAATGAGAAGATAGAGCTCTAAAAACCAAGTACATCTGGGGACTATTAATTACATGTAAAAACAAAAACACCCTCAAAACAAGAAACAGGACAGGAGAGGTAAGCACTCTTCCTCTTGCTATGTTAAATGACTAGCTGGGAAAGAATTCTTTGCCCAAATCTTCATAATAAGCCAATTTAATTTGGTTTTTACTTCCTGTAAATCTTTTTTTTTTTTTCCTTCTTTTTTTTTTTTTATTATGGGTAAAAATCAAAATTCTCACAATACATACAAACATTTGCAAAATGATATATAAATATATATGCATATATGTGTATTTGCTTACAAAAATGTTATTTATATATATATATATATACACACATATATTTTAAGAGGTGCTTAGATTACCCTTCCTGTAAATCTTGAAACAAGAGAACTTTTATTTAAGTTTTGTTATATAAATCCCCCCTACCACTGAAAAACAGCTTGAATTCTCTTTTATGTTCTGGAGTTATGAGTTTGATTAGTAAAGTGGACCTGTAATTTCTAACTTCATGCTCTACACTTTATCTAACTATTCTTTATTGCCCTAATTTCTTTCTCTAGAAATCGGTTTTTAGACTGCTGTTTTTTCCAAAATACTGTCTCTAATATTAAAATAAAAACTAGAAAACTAAAAAGCATTAAACTTATTTATAATATTCTCTAGGAATCTTATTTTAAAGTAACAAAGCTGTACATGACTGTTCATAGCAGCATAGTTCATAATAGCCAAAAAGTCAAATACCTATTAACTGGTGAATGGACAAATAAAATGTGCTATAGCCATGCAATGGAATATTATTCAGCAACAAAAAGAAATGAAGTATTAATGCATACTACGACATGGATGAAGCTTGAAAGCATTATAAGTGAAAAAAGCCAGACGTTAAAAAACGGACACAAAAAGCCACATTTTGTATGATTCCATTTGTATGAAATAGCCAGAATAGATAAATCCATAGTGACAGGAGGTTAGAGGTTGCCAGGGGCTGGGGGGATGGGAAATGAGGAATAACTGCTAATAGGTACAGGGTTTCTGTTGGGGGTGATGAAAATATTCTGGAGTTAGTGGTGATGGTTGTGCAACATTGTGGATATACTAAAACCCACTAAATTGTACATCTCAAAAAGATGAATTTTATGGCATATGAAATATATTTCAACAAAAGAAGTAAATAAAGTTATTAGAGATTAAAGTAAGAGCTGTATGCCATTTAGGGTGTGCTACATAGATATAAAGCATTCACTCCAATTTAATGT
The DNA here is from genome assembly GCA_026826555.1 of Tolypeutes matacus. Classification (NCBI taxonomy): domain Eukaryota; kingdom Metazoa; phylum Chordata; class Mammalia; order Cingulata; family Chlamyphoridae; genus Tolypeutes; species Tolypeutes matacus. Next base: position 4,195,452 of record JAKSZT010053928.1, read on the forward strand.
CCCCATGGCTAGTTTATTTGACCTTGTTATGGTTGTCCATCGTCCCTAAGTTATTTAGTTATCAGAAACAAATTTTTGAAAAACATGTGTAAGCACTTTGAATTTTTATAATTATTTACTTTAAAATTGTGGTAAAATATACATAACATAAAAATAATTTCAACCATTATTAAGTAACAATTCTGTGATGTTAACTATATTGACAATACTTTGTAACTTTCACCACTCTTTCCAAAATATTTTTATTATGCCATACAGAAACTCATACCTATTAAGCAATAACTGCCAAACTGCCATTCCTCCACTTTTGGAAACCACCATTCTGCTTTTTGTTTCTATGGATTTCCATATTTTAAGTATTTCACATAAGAGAGATCATACAATATTTGTCCTTTTGTGTCTGGCTTATTTACTCAACATGTTATCTTTAAGGTTCATACATGTTGTAGCATATATTAGCACTTTTTTTTATGGTTGAATAATATTCCATTGTAGGATATACCACATTTTGTTTATTCATCTATTGGTAGACACTTGGGTTGCTTTCACCTTTTGGCTGTTATGAATAATGATGCTATGAACATTGGTGCACAGGTATGGATCGTCTGAGTCTCTGCTTTTAATTATTTTAGGTAGATACCTAGAAGTGGAATTTCTGGGTCATATGGTAATTCTATGTTTAACTTTCTGAGTAACTGTCAAACTGTTTTTCATAGTGGCTGAACCATTTTACATCCCACCAAAAACACATTAATGTTCCTATTTCTCCACATACTTACCAACATCTGTTATTTTCTGTTTTTCTAAAAAATAATAGCCATCCTAGTGGTTGTGAAGTGGTATCTCATTGTAATTTTGATTTGCCTTTCTCTAATGGCTAATGATTTTGAGAATCTTTTCATACGCTTATTGGCCATTTGTATGTCTTCGTTGAAGAAATATCTATTCAAAACCTTGGCCCAATTTTTAAATTGGGTTGTTTGTCTTTTTGTTGTTGAGTTGCAAGAGTTCTTTATATATCCTGGGTATTAAACCCTTATCAAATATATGGTGTAGCAGTTTGGCAGTTTGATATAGTTATGAATTCCGTAAATAGATACTGGATTATGCTTGTAAACTGGTCTGTTCATCTGGGCATGATTAACTTATGATTAGGGCTTTGATTGGGCCACTTCAATAGGGCATTGAGCCCCGCCCCTTGATGGGTGGGGAGTCAAAGATAAAAGACATGGCAAAGGACAGAGTTGGAGTTTTTGTTGTTGGAGTTTTTGAGTTGGAGTTCTGATGCGGAGTCTTGAGCTGGAGCCCCAGGAAATAAGCATACAGAGGAGCTTGGTTGTGAGGAAAGAGAGAAGGCCCCAGGAAAAGAGACGAGCCATTCGCCTGACAGTTCACAGCTGGCCTTGTGGAGAGATGCAAAGGCTAGAGAGCCTCATAGTCTACAGCTGACCTTGTGGAGGAACCAGAGGAGCTGAGCCCGGAGAGAAACAAAGCCCTGGGAAGAGAGGAACCCAAGAAGTCTGAACCCTGGAAAACGTCAGCAGCTGTCTTGCTCCAACATATGGCAACAGACTTTAGTGATGGAAGTAACTTGTGCTTTATGGCCTGGTAACTGTAAGCTTCTACTCCAAATAAATACCCTTTATAAAAACCAACTGATTTCTGGTATTTTGCATCAGCACCCCTTTGGCTGACTAATACATATGGTTTCCAAATATTTTCTCCCATTCTGTAGATTGTCTTTTTACTTTCTTGGTAAAGTCCTTTGATACAGAAAAGTTTTAAATTTTGATGACATTTATTTGATCTTTTTTTTTTTTTTTAGGAGGTACCAGGAATTGAACTCAGGACCTCATACATGGGAAGCAGGCATTCAACCACTTGAGCTACATCTGCTCCCCATGAGCTATTTTTGTTGTTGCTGTTGCCTGTGCTTTCGTATAAAATTTAAGAATCCATTGCCTAATACAGTATCCTGAAGATATTTCCCAATGTTTTCTTGTAAGAGCTTTATGGTATTATTTCTATATTTAGGTCACTGATTCATTTTGAGTTAATATTTGTATATGATGAGAAATAGGGTTCCAAACTCATTCTTTTGCATGTGGATTTACAATTTTCCCAGCAAAATTTGTTGAAAAGACCATTCTTCCCCCCAATGAATGAACTCAATGCCTTTGGCCATAGATGTGAGGGTTTATTTTTAGACTGTCAATTCTATTCCACTGGGTTATCTGTCTATCCATATGCCAATATCACACTGCTTTAATTACTGTAGCTTTGAAATCAGGATGTATGAGTCCTCCAAATTTGTTCAAGACTGTTTTGGGTATTGGGGACCTCTTGCAATTCCATGTGAATTTGAGAATCGGCTTTTCAATTTCTGCAAAAAAAGGTACAGGAATTTTTATAGGGATAGCTGTGAATTTGTAGATAGCTTTAGGTAGTATCAACATCTTAATATTAAGTCTTCCAATCTATGAACATGGGATGTCTTTCCATTTATTTAGTTCTTCTTTAATTTCTTTTAACAAAGTTTTATAGTTTTCAGTATACAAGCCTTTCACCTCCTTGGTTAAATTTATTCCTAGGTGTTCTATTCTTTTAGATGCTATTGTAAATGGAATTATTTTCTTGATTTCCTTTTCAGATTTTTCATTACTGGTGTATAGAAACTCAACTGACTTTTTTTTTTAATAACTGAAATTTTTATTTCAATTGTTGTGAAAAATGTACAAAATATAAAATTTACCATTTTAATCATTTTAAGTGTACAATCAGTGGCATTAAGTATATTCACAATGCTGTGTAGCCATAACCACTATCTAGATACAGAACTTTTCATCATCCAAAACAGAAACCTCATGCCCATCAAGCATTTACTCCCCATTCCCCTTCCCCCAGCCCCTGGCAACCACCAATCTGCTTTCTGTCTGTATGGATTTGTCCATTCTGGATAATTCATATATATGAGATTGCACAATATGTGTCTGGCATAATGTTTTCAAGGTTCATGCATGCTGCAGCATGTATCAGAACTTCATTCCTTTTTCCGGCTGAATGATATTCCAGTGTATGCATATACCACATTTGGTTTATCTATTCTTCTTTTGACAGATATTATCTTTGTTCTAATCCTTACTATTTCCTTCCTTCTGCTAACTTTGGGTTTAGTTTCCTCTTCTTGTGCAGTTTCTTTAGGTGTGAAGTTAGGTTATTGATTTGTGATTTCTCTTCTTTTTGTGTGTGTGTGTGATTTTGTGTGTGTGTGTGTGTGGTATCAGGGCCGGGGATTGAACCCTGGACTTTGTATGTGAGAAGCCAGCACTCAACCACTGAGCCACACCCACTCCCTCTCTTCTTTTTAATACAGGCATTTTCAGCTATACATTTCTCTGAGCACTGCCTTCACTGCACCCCATAAGTTTTGGTATGGTGTATTTTCATTTTCATTTGCCTCAAAGTATTTTCTAATTTCCCTTGTATTTTCTTCTTTGGCCCATTGGTTATTTAATTCCCATATATTTGTAAAGTTTCCAGTTTTTCTTCTATTATTGATTTCTAGCTTTATTCCATTTTAGTCTGAGATGATACTTTGTATGATCTCAATATTTTTAACTTTATTAAGATTTGATTTGTAGTCTAACATATGACCTAACCTGAGAATGATCCATGTGCACTTGAGAAGAATGTGTAGTTTACTGTCATTGGGTGGAGTGTTCTATATGTCTATTAGGTCTAATTGGTTTATAGTATTGCTTAAGTCCTCTAATTACTTATTGATCTTCTGTTTCAATGTTCTATCAGTTTTGAAAGTGGTGCATTGAAGTATCCAACTATTATTGCAGAACTATCTGCTTCTCTCTTATATTTTGTCAATTTTTGCTTCATATATTTTTAGGCTCTGTTAGGTGCTTATATGTTTAAAGGTGTTATATCTTCTTGCTGGATTAAACTTTTATCAATACATAAATATCCTTCTTTGTCTCTTGTAATTTTTGACTTAAAGTCTATTTTGGTTGACAATAATATAAACTCTGACTCTCTCTCTCTCTCTTTTTTAGGAGGTACCAGGGATTGAACCTAGGACCTTATACGTGGGATTCAGGCACCCACCTACATCCACTCTCCAATTAGAGTTGTTTTTCTCATTTGCTTGTTTGTTTGTTTTTAGGAGGTACCAGGGATTGAACCTGGGACCTCATACATGGGAAGCAGGCACTCAACCACTTAAGCTACAATGGCTCCCTCCCACTCTTTTTTGATTACCATTGCATGGAATGTCTTTTTCCATCGTTTTACTTTTTTACACTTTGTGTCTTCGTGAGTTTCTTGTAGACAGCATATAGATGGTCTACCCAGTCTGCCAATATCTGTCAATGTTTGCCTTCTAATAGGAGAGTTTAATCCACTGATATTTAAGGTAATAAGTGATAAGGAAAGATTAATTTATGACATTTAGCTATATGCTTCCTGTAAGTCTTGTATGTTTTTCATTCTTCAATTCCTCTGTTACTGTCTTTTTTTTGCATTTAGTTGAAAGTTTTGTCCCTTCTTTCTTTCCTCTTCTCTATATTTTTTATTTTTTTAGTGCTTACTATTGTAATTACAATTAACATCTTAAACTAATAATGACCTAGTTTCAGTATTATACAAATACTCTAGTCCTATGTATCTCTGTCCCTCCCTATTTACATTGTTACTATTTCAGATTACATCTTTATACATAGCATGGCCATTAACATGGATTTCAATTATTGTTTTATTTATTTTTTTAATTTATTTTTTTTCAATTATTGTTTTATACATTTCCCTTTTAAGTCATATTGAGGGAAAAAGGAGCTACAAATCAAAGATACAATAATACAGGATTTTATATTTACTGATATAGTAACCTTTACTAATGCTCTTTATTTCTTCTGGTGGCTTTGAGTTACTGCCTAGTGTTCTTTTATTTCAGCCTGAAGGACTTCCATTAGCATTTCTTATAGGACAGGTCTTCTTGTAATGAACTATTTCAGCTTTTGTTTATATGTAAATGTCTTAATTTCTCCTTCATTTTTGATTATTGGTTCACAGTATTTTTCTTCAAGGACTTTAAATATGTCATACCACTGTCTTCTTGCCTCTGTGGTTCCCAATGAGAAATCAGCTGTTAGTCTTATTGGGGACTGCTTATATGTAACAAGTCACTTCTCTTTTGGTGCTTTCAAAATTTTTTTGTGTTTGGATTTTGAAAATTTTGCTATGTGTCTTGGTGTAGAGCTCTTTAATTCTATCCTGCTCGGGGTTTGTAGTACTCCCTAGATGTGCATATTCATGTCTTTCATCAGATTTGGGAAAGTTTTGGTCATTATTTCTTGACATACTTTTTCTGCCCTTTCTTCTCTCTTGTTTTTCTGGGACTCTGTGGCAGAGTGAATTAGGCACTCCAGAAAAACCTGTTCTTAATCTTAATCCATTCCTGTGGGCATGAACCCATTGTAAGTAGGACATTAGAAGATGATATTTTTAGTTAAGGTGTGGCCAACCGAAACAGGTTGGGTTTTAATCTGGATTACTGGAGTCCTTTGTAATACAAATGAAATTTAGACACAGAGAGAGAAAGCCATGGCGAGAAGCAAGAAGCCAGAAGTCAACAGAACCTGGAAGAGAAAGGAGAGGATATCGCCATGTGACAGAAAAGCCAAGCAGTTCAAGAATTACTGGCCACTAGTCCCAGAATGCCACAGTCTTCGAGGCCAAATCATCACCTTGCTGACCCTTCAAATTTGATCTTCTCCCAACCTCAAAACCATGAGCTAATAAGTTCCCATTGTCATGGTATATTTGTTTTAGCAGCAATCTAGTACAGACTCCAGTGATGTCTATGTTGGTACGTTTGATGGTGTTCCACATGTACATCATGCTCTGTTAATTTTTTTTTCATTCTTTTTTCCTTCTGCTCTTCACACTGGATCATTGCAATTGTCTTTTTTTCAAGTGCGCTGACCTTCTTCTACCTGCTCAAATCTGTTTTTGAGTTCCTCTAGGGAATTTTTCATTTCAATTACTGACTTTGCAGCCCCAAAAGTTCTGTTTAGTTTCTTTTATCATTTTTATATCTTTATTTTGTTCAAACAAAATTTTCCTAATTTTCTTTATTTCTTTATATATGGATTCCTTTAGCTCATTGAATATATTTAAAACAGTGGATTTAAAATCTTTAATAAGTTTCAATGTATGAACTTCCCCAGGATTGGTTACTGGCAAATTCCATTTTTCCTCTGAATAGGCCATATTTCCTTGTTTTTCTGTGTGCTTTGTAATTTTTTTATTGAAAACTAGACATTATGAGTATTATGTTGTTATAACTTTGGAAATCAATTCTCCAACCCCTGTTGGACTGCTAGGGTTTTTTTCTTGTGGAGGCCTGGAGTTGTCAATTTTTAACTTTTCCAAACTATTTGTGCTCCCAGATGTGGAAAGGAAAAAGAACAAAAGGAAAAAGTTGACTTAACACTTCTTAAAGACTCCTCTGCGACTTTTGCCTCAAGGGAGTTGAAACAGTGCTGGCCCAGTTATCTGATGTAGCTGATCAAAAGCATTGATCAGCAATTAGACCACACACCCCTGGATAGGGGACCCCAAATTGTAGGTCCTTATAGCTTACCCTGGCACTAGCAAGCTGTAGCAGGAACCTGGGATGCAGTCCTCACTGTTTCCTGCCACATTCTCCCCATCTCATTAACCCCTACATGGATGGTGAAATTCATCAGTATTTACTGCAATTTATCAGACTTTTCTTCCAGCTGTTCTCCAGATGCTGCATTTGTTCCACCAAACTGCAAAGTTCCAAAACAGTTGATTCAGACTGTTCCTACCAGTTCAATAGTGGTTTTGGTAGATGAACTGATCCTTCGAACTTCCTCCTCTGCTGTCTTCCCATAAATCCTTCCCCCCATTTATCTTTAATTTGTTGGTCATATCACCTTTTTATCTGAATTTAAGGTTTCTACAAACATCAAACATTTCTTATTTATGCCCATAGCTTTCAAAGTGTCACTGCAGAGGTCAAACCCTTAATGGGGAATTTGGGCCTATAGTCTGTAAGTTTAACAGCCGGGAGTGGTATTTACAGGTAATAAATACTATATTACTTTCAAGACTCTCTCTATTTATATGTGTTGCAGGAACTAGCCAGTTGGCTAATGGTTAAGATACCATTTTGTGATTCAAACAAAGTAAGTGATGCAGATGAAAGGAGATACACTTAATTTGGCTTTTTTGAAGCAAGATTTTCTTCTTCACCAAGACCATTAAATGCATTCATGGCCTCTTTCCTTAAAAAAATAAAAATAAAAATAAAAGGGATGGAATGAAGGAAAGAGAGAAAAGAAACTTTGCAATCCTGCAGGGTCCAGTTTAACATTCCCTAATGATCTGAAACAGTTTGAAGTTGTGACTGATGGTGCTTGGTCTAGTTAGAGATCCAGAGATCCTCAATGGAGTGTACTCACACATAAGAACAGCAGGGGAGCCAGAACAAAGTTTTCCTGCAAACTGCTCCAAAAAAGTCCACTCTAGACTTAACTGTTGGGGGGCTATTCTCCAAAGTTGGCCCCCAACAATTCCTCCCCTCCATGAATGCACACTTTGCTCTCTCATTAAGAAGCTGAGCTGAACTTGTGGGTTGTTTTGTCCAATACAACACAGAGAAAGGGAATTTCTGGGACTTTGAAGTTCAGGCCTCAAGGGTACTGGAACTTCTAACCACTACCTCTTGGGGCGTTGAACCATCATGCAAGAAATGCAAACTACCCTGTTAGAGAGAGGTCATATGGTACAGCCCTGGAAGATGAGATGTTGTGTGGGCAGAGAGGCCACAAAGAAGAGCACTGAGGCACCGGACATGAGAGTAAAGAAGCATTTGCATGTTCTAGACCCAACCGTCATGGCTGCAATCACAAGACCCCAAGCAAGACCAGAAGAATAATCCAGCTAAAACCTTGATAAGCCACAAAATCATGAAAAGTAATCAACTGTTGGCATGTCACTAAGTTTTGGGATGGTTTTTAGATAGCAATAGATAACAGAACCAGAAATTGGAATCTGGAAGTGGGGCACCACTGTAACAAAAATCTAAAATATGTGGCATTGACTTTGGGACCATGAAGGGGGCAGAAGCCAGAAGGGCTTTGAGGAGACTGTTAATGAAGGCAGGTAGGACAGTGATAAAATTGTTTTTGGATGCTGGATAAAGGCAGCCCTTTTATATAGTGGTTGAAAGTTTGGCAATATTGTTTACCGTGGAAACAGGGAAGGAAAAAACATACCTAATAACTTGTGGATGTGTCTAAGGAGATTTCCAGACAGAATGTTACAAGTAGCAATTCATTTCTCTTAGGGGCATATGATAAAATACAAATATAGAGAGTCTAACCCAGGACTTTCTGGGTTGAAAATAAAACTGTTTTTCATTCTCAACCTCTCCAGCTTGCAAAAAGTTCCCAAAACAGTTTGGCAGTTCTTGAGAGAAAAGTTAAACAGAGAATTGACATATGACCTGGAAATTCCACTTCTAGGTATATACCCAAAAATTGAAAAGAAAAAAAAAAAAAAAGCAGGGAATCCAACAGATATTTCTACACCAATGTCCATAGCAGTATTATTCAAAATAGCCAAATGGTCAAAACAACCCAAGTGTTCATCAACAGATGAATGGATAAATAAAATGTAATATATACAGACAATAGAATGCTATTCAGCCATAAAAAGAAATGAAGTTTTGATATATGCTACAATACGGATGATACAGAAAACATTACGTTATTACATTTAGTGAAATAATCCAGACACAAAGGACAAATATTGTATAATTCCATTTACATGAAATCTCTAGAATAAATAAATTCATGGAGACAGAAAGTAGATTAGAGGTTACCAGGGTCGGGGGTGGGAGGGGTGGAGGGGTGGGGAGTTATTGTTTAATGAGTACAGAGTTTCTGATTGGGGTAATGAAATAGTTTTGGCAATGGATAGTAGTGATGGTAGCACAAAATTGGTACTCTTATTAATACCACTGAATTGTACACTTAAAAATGTCTAAAATGGATTTAAAAAAAAGTGATAAAGCAAATGTAGTAAGATATTAACAGCTGGAGAATCTTAGTGAAACATTCTATTCTTGTAACTTTTCTGTAAGTGTGAAATTATTTCAAAACAAAACAAAACATACCAAAAAATAAAGTTACAGTCTTCCACTCGAATTGTAATATGTAAATTTCCATCCCCATTTCCCAAACAATGCCTCCTTGTACATATATGTCAGTATAGATATGAGAGAACACCCTTAAAATAATTTCGTGGCTATGGAATTACTGAAAGTGTATGCATATATTAAACTTAAATAAATATTTTCAAATTGCCTTCCCCACATAAAAAAATTGGTTATGGGAAATTTTGTGTTATATATATGCTATCAAAATAAATTTTTTTTAAAAAGGGCTGGAACTTTACCCCCTTTCCCTACATCTGGGCTGCCTTTGACAAATAGGATGTGGATAAAGTGATGTCCTAGGACTTCTGGACCTAGGCCCTATGGGAACTGGCAGCTTCTAATTCCTATTGCTCCTGAAATGTTTACTCTTTGAAACCAACCACTATGTTGTCAGATGCCTGAGCTACATGGAGAGGTCATGTATAAGAGAACTAAGATGCCCTAACCAATAACTGGACTTGACTAGCAGCAAAGGCTGGCCAAATGACTGAGGCCATTTTGGATCTTTTAGCAATCCAAGCACCCCAGCTGACAACTACTTGAGGCAGAAGAACTAACCAGACAACTCACAAAAATGTGAGAAATATTAAATTATTGTTTTAAGCCACTAAGTTTTGGTTGTAAGGGAAGAGAACTAATAATATTTGTAGAATGTACTCATCTTGTGCCAGATATCTTGCTTACTGCTATATACACAATTTTTGTTAAGTTTCACAAAAACTTTTTTTTTTTTTAAGATTTATTTATTTCTCCCCCTGCCCCCTTGTTGTTTCGTCTTTGCTATCTACTCTCTGTGTGTTCTTCTGTGTCTGCTTGTCTTCTCTTTATGTGGCACCGGGAACCGATCTCAGGACCTTCCGGAGTGGAGAGAGGCTGTTCAATATCTTGTGCCACCTCAGCTCCCTTGTCTGCTGTGTCTTTTATTGTCTATCTTCTGTGTCCCTTTTTGTTGCATCATCTTGTCGTGCCAGCTCTCTCTGTGCGGGCCAGCACTCTGCATGGGCCAGCACTCTGAGGGGGCCAGCTCTCTGTGTGGGCCTACTTGCCGTGCGAGCCAGCCTGCTTTTCACCAGGAGGCCCTGGGAACCGAACCCTGGACCTCCCATATGGTAGACAGGAGCCCAATCACTTGAACCACATCTGCTTCCTGACAAAAACTTTTTGAAGAAGATGGCAGTAGACAACAATGCAAGGTGGTGGTGGTGGAGTGATGTATGGGAGCCCTGTATGTTGCATGTTTGATTTGTAAGTTCAAAACTTTTACTATATACTTATTGTTGATGTATATTCAACAATATATACTTCAAAAAAGTTTTATTAAAAAAAAAAAAAGATGGTGGTAGGATCAGGACATTGAGGCTGAGACCAGTTAAGTGAGTTGACCAAAATGACATAGCTTATAAGCGGTTTATTAGTTTGCCAAAGGGAGGCAAAGTTCCAGAAATCTGTTGGCTTTTATAAAGGGTGTTTATTTGGGATAAAATCTTACAATCCCAAGATTGTGAAAAGTCCAACTCAAGGCACCATAAGAGGTGCTTTCTCACCAAAGTCAGATACTATTGATCCTGGCATGTTGCCACATGATGAAGCAAGATGGCAGGCGATCTCTGCTGAAGATTCTGCCTTACCTCCAGGCTTTCTATCTCAGGCTCAGCTGCTCTGCTTTCTTCCCTCTGCTGCAAACTGGCATAGGGCTTGTCTCTTAGGACTTTCTATATCAGTCTAGGATGTTCCACTCTCTTCCCAAATTCAGCTATAAACTATGAGGCAAATGGCTCATCTCTCCCCAGGGCCTCAGCTGTTTGAGTCTTCTTTTTGTCAAATTGTAGGATCAAAAATCACAGAGCGGGGAAGCGGCTGGGCTCAATCAGTAGAGCTCCCGTTTACCATATGGGAGGCCCAGGGTTTGGTTCCCGGGGCCTCCTGGTGAAGGCAAGCCCGCCCGCACGGCGTGGTTAGCTGACCCAGCGAGCACAAGCAGCAAGGGGGGGATAAATGAATAAAAAAAAAAAAAAAAAAAAAAAAAAATCACAGAGCTCTCTCCTCCTGTGTTTGTCACAGTCAGTCTTTCCCTGTGTTTCCATTTATATCGGACCCAAGAAGGGGGCAGAGACCCAATCTGAGTAACGCCTTACTGACATAGCCCAATCAAATGCCCTAAAGTGATCTGATCAAGAGTTGAATTTAATACATTCAAAGGGTATCATACCCAGAGGAATAGATTAGTTTATAAACATAATCTTTCTCTTTTTGGGATTCATAAAATAATCTCAAACTGCCAAAAGAAATTAAATCCAGATTGTCTGGCTCCACTACCTGTGTTCTTTCTACCATAAAATGGCATTCACCAATGTTTTATAATTAAGAGCAAAACTTCAAGTTTAACGTAGAGAAAACATGACTTATGATTCTAAAAAGCACTACTCAAGAAGCTTATTTGTTATTAAATACCCACAAATCCTTATTTTATATACAAGCTAATGTGTACATAACCAAATCCTTGTTTTATCATAGTCTCAATTAATATACTTGTATTGAACTTAATTTCTTCTTTTAGCGTGTATTATTCAAATAACAGGAACATATGTTTGTAGCTTATTTTGATAATGTCTATTATATTTCCATGGGAAGATCTTTTGTTCTTGTTACTTTTGGAATTCTGTGGCTTAATGCCATAAAAATAACCTAACAAAATGCTATTCATTGCACTACAGCTTCTTTAAAGTTAATAATTGTTGCATAGCTATTCAGTGAAACAGAAGACAGATGCATTTGATAAGTACATCCCTGAGATTTTGAATAAAAAAAAAAATATATATATATATAGATTAGAAGACTAATATTAAGAAATATTCAAACAACATGAAAAATCTGTGTCAAAGCCCCATGACTAAATTGGAATCTGTGGTTTAAGAATAGTGACATTTCTACACTTCCTCATGATAGCTCATTTCAATTTATTCACAAATGATTGTGTGGTTATATTTAGCTAACAATTCTATACAAAAGAGTCTCAGCATTCTCCTTAGCAGAACAATTTTTTTGCATCTAAATTATAATTTTATTAAACTCCAGTCAGTGAACTAAAATTGACCAACTCTGTGCTGGACTATATATATATATATATTTTTTTTTTAAAGATTTTATTTATTTATTCATTTATGCCCCCCTCGCCGCCCGCGCTCGCTGGGCCAGCCAACCACGCCAAGCGGGCAGGCCCGCCCCCACCAGGAGGCCCCGGGAACCGAACCCGGGGCCTCCCATATGGCAAACGGGAGCCCCACTGATTGAGCCACAGCCGCTTCCCATGGACTATATTTAAAATAAAAATAAGTTTCAAAACATATAGTCCTGTTGATGTTTACAAAGTTGATGTACTGAGCTCATGAGATTTACCACTCTGCATAACCAATGGCTTTTGCAAACACATAGTTTCTCCCTCCAAAACACCATCACGCAAGTAGAATTTCCATTTGTTCTTGCTTTAATGATTCTTTTCATATTGACAGACAATTACATCACCTGTGTCAAACAGGTCTGGTATATCCTGTTCACTAACACCATTTCTGGAATTTAAATGGTGTTCTTCTACAATGCTATTTGAACGTCTTCATTATCACTGCTATTGGCACTTGAATCTTCATTTGACATAGTCACCTTCCTCTTCAAGTGCCTTTAGACCTTCTGCATTAATAATCCTTAGAAATTCATTCTTGTCTACATAACTTGTACTTACTATTTTTTTCCTTGGCAGATGTACCTCTGATTCTATCTATTTGAATTATTTCATTAATATCATCAGTTGCCTGAATTCTTAAATTCTGATAATTAGCATCCTTCTCTGAGAAAGGTAGGCTGTTGGGCTCCTCTAAATTTCTTGGCTGCTTCACAGAATCTTAGCAGTGCAATTTTATATAAATGTGAGCAATGATTTTAGGCCAAATTTATACCTTTTATTTGCCTACTCTAGACTTTCATAGTTTCATAATCTGGCTCTTTTTAGGATATTTTTTCTAGTTGGTGGGGCCTTAACTACATTGTAATTCTGTATATTAACAGAAATATTTGTGGAGCCTGCAGTAGTGAGAAGAATCTGGCAGACAAGTCCCTTTAAGACCTTGCCTCTTTCTACTGCCACCATTCACCCATGTTCTGACCTAACAACGTGTAGCTCTTTATTGGTGACTGCAAGTGAGTCCTGTTTTTTAATTTCTCCAAGACTTGCTCCACATTTCATTAACCTCTACTCAGCCTTTACATTTCAGCACAAATGTCTCCCACTCTAGGACGCTTTCCACTTATTTTCAGTCTTGGCATCACTTTGCTTCTTACTTACCCCCGTGTAGCCCTCACTTATCCAATTGTGATTCCTTTGACCTCTTCCTGGGTAGACAATGGATACCTCGAGTCAGAGAATTGTGTTTCTTCCATTTTTATGCTTCAGCCCTCGGCACAGTACCTGACACAGCATTAGGTCCAATAAACACTGTTAAAAGGGGGAGAATGAATAGGAGTCCTCTCTGCCTAAAAGAAAAATAAAATCAAGACTTGGAAATGCACCTTCATCTAGAACCATAGAAAAACACCATTTTCTTTTTAAACTAGCTTTATTGACACAGATAATTCATACACCATGCAGTTCACTTCTTAGGGTTCTTTATGTGGCTATGATGATCCACTAGTGGTACTTAAAATTTATATTACTCCAGGCTATCACAAATACCATAAATAGTTGTTTAAATTTTTAAAAAATAATAACAGTTTTCAACATACTACTATTCAGCATCCTGAAAATTCTTAGAAGCTCTCTTATCTAGTACAGTGGTGCTCAAATTTTAGCTACATCAGAATCACAGGGAATGTTTGTTAAAAGACAAATTGGGTCCTATTCTGAGTTCCTTATCCAGTAGGTCTAGGGTGGGTCCAAGAATTAGCATTTCACCAGTTTCCAAGTGATGCTGATGCTGCTGGTTGGGGGAACATGTTTAGAGAACCACTGGTCTAGCAAATTCAATAATTATCAACATTTTGCTATATCTATCACTTATTCCTTTCTTCCTTCCTTCCCTCCTTTCCTTCTCTTCCCTAGTTTTAAAGACCAAATCACTGACATTTCTCTATATTTCACTCTTAAATACTTCTACATGTGCCTAAAAAAATAAATTTTCTTAAAATGACATAATATTATCCCACCTAAAAGTTAACAGTATTTCCTTATTCTAACTAATTAATAATCATCAAATTTTTCTGATTATCTCAAAAAAGCATTTTAATGGTTGGCTTATTCAAATCAAGATTCAGACTTAGAGGAAAATGGCAGACTAGAAAGATATGGGGCTCTCTTCATTCCCAGAAAATTAGCTAGAGGACAGGCAGAAATGTCCTGGAAAAAAATCTTCTAGGGTTTAGGACACCATGGGAAGGCTGGCCACCACCTAGAAGAGAAATGGGCAAAGGAAAAGAATTGCAAAGCACAATTGTGAGTTAAAAGCTGCAGCTGCAACCGCTGCCATCCTCCCCCACCCTATAGACACTTTTGAATTCTCAGGCCTTGGGGCAGGCAGCTAGAGACAAAGGGGGCCCCAGGGATTTACCTCCCCAGGAAAGGGGAGAGAGAGGGACACAGCCTAAGGATGACTCAGTTTTTCACCCAAAAATTTGGTCTGCTATATTTCATGAGCCCTTCCAGGGCAAGTAGGGCCCCACCATTGTTTACCTTTGGAGCTGGCAAGGGAATAGAGATCTGACCAGCTCAATCTCCCTCTCTACTGACCAGGACTGGTTGTTCAGTTCAGAGAGGGGAGTGGAATTATCTCCTACCTGGGAAAGGGAGGGGGCTATCAGCAAAGGTTGGAGAACTGCCTCTGAGAAAGTTTGAATTATGAAGCTTGTAGCCTCTAGAGAGGATCCTTTCTCACATTGATTGTCCCTGTTGCAGCAAACACACTCTGACCAGGCTTTGAACTGAGAGGGCTGCTGAAGATTGCCATCTTCTGGTAGACAAAGGAAGTGCACTTGAGAAAATTAATAGTATATTGGGAAGCAGCTGTGGCTAGATCAGTGGGGCTCCCGTTTACCATGTGGGAGGCCCCGGGTTCGGTTCCGGGGCCTCCTGGTGGGGGCGGGACCGCCCGCATGGCGTGGTTGGCTGACCCAGCGAGCGCGAGCAGCAGGGGGGGGTAAATGAATAAATAAATAAATAAAATCTTAAAAAAAAAAAAAAAAAAAAAAAAAGAAAATTGATAGTATAAAGAGGCTTTTTCTGTCCTTTACAGCCTCCTTCTTGAAGGCCTTTGGAAGTGGGTCTGCAACCTATTGCTGGGTCCAGGGACGAGATTTGAGCAACTAACAGGGACAATCCTAAAGACCCAGAACAGTTTGAACCAAGAATCAAAGAACAGCAGTAACACACAGCCTCCCCCCACTAAATGCTTATGAAAGAAAGAGAAATTGAGCATCTGAGTTTCTCACCTTCCTAACCAGATGCCTAGACATCAGCAAAATAATCATATGCCATACTAAGAAAATGGAAGAAATGGCCCAAGCAAAGAACTATATCAAAGCCCCAGAAGAGACACAGGATTTGAGACAACTAATCAATTAGATACACACAAACTTCCAAAATCAAATTAATGACTTGAAAGACAATATGGCTAAAGAGTTAAAGGACATCAAAAAGACACTGAGCAAGCACAAAGAAGATTTGAAAACCTAAATAGAAAAATAACAGAGCTAGTGGGAATGAAAGACATGATAGGTGAGATCAAAATCACATTACAGGGAAACGGATGTGGCTCAAGAGGTTCGGCATCCGTCTACCATATGGAGAGACCAGGGTTCGATCCCTGGTACCTCCCGGTAAAAAAAAAAAAAAAAAAGAAAGAAAGAAAGAAAAAGTAAAAAAGAAGAAAGAATTAAAATCAAAGATCTAACTGAACAGCTGTAGAAACTAGAAAAAGATCAGCAAACCATTCCCAAGCAAGTAGAAGAAAAGAAATTATAAAGATTAGAGCAGAAATAAATGAAATTAAGAACAACAACAACAAAAAAAATAGAGAAAATCAATAAAAGCAAAAGCTCATTCTATGAGAATATCAATAAAATGGACAAATTCTTAGCTAGACTAACAATGAAAAAAAGAAAGAAGAAGCAAATAAAAATCAAAAATTAAAGGGTGGGAGTTACAAATGACCCCACAGAAATAAAAAGGGTCATAAGAGGATATTATGAGAATCTGTATGCAAACAAATTATTTTTTTTTTTTTTTTTTTTTTTACCAGGAGGTACCAGGGATCAAACCCTGGTCTCTCCATATGGTAGACGGACGCCGAACCTCTTGAGCCACATCCGTTTCCCAGTATGCAAACAAATTAGACAACCTAGATGAAATGGATAAGTTCCTAGAAATGCACAACCAACCTACAGTGATGCTACAAGAAATACAAGAACTTAACAAATCAATCACATTTAAAGAGATTGAATCTGTCATCAAAAATCTCACAAGAAAGAAAAGTCTGGGACTGATGGCTCCACAAGTGAATTCTACCATGCATTTTGAGAAGAATTAACACCAATCCTGTTTCAAGTCTTCCGAAAAATTGAAGAGGAGGAAAATTACCTAACACATTTTGTGAAGCCAACATCACCCTAAATCTAAAGCCAGATAAAGACACTACAAGAAAAGAAAACTATAGACCAATCTCTCTAATAAACATAGATGCAAAAATTCTCAAGAAAATACTTGCAAAGGGAATCCAATAGCATATCAAAAGACTTATACAGAAAAAAAAAGCAAAAAGAAAGGAAGGAAGGAAGGAAGGAAGGAAGGAAGGAAGGAAGGAAGGAAGGAAGGGAGGGAGGGAGGGAGGGAGGGAGGGAGGGAGGGAGGGAGGGAGGAAGGAAGGAAGAAAGAAAACAATATACCTGTGACCAAGTAGTATTTATTCCTGGTATGCAAGAGTGGTTCAACACAAGAAAATCAATTGATATAATACCCCACATTAACAAATTGAAGGAAAAAAACCACATGATCATCTTGATTGATGCAGAAAAAGCATTTGACAAAATCCAGCACCCTTTCTTGATAAAAACACTTCAAAAGATAGGAATAGAAGGAAAATTCCACAATATGATAAAGGGCACATATGAAAAACCCACAGCCAACATCATACTCAATGGGGAAAGGTTGAAAGCTTTCCTTCTAAAATCAGGAAGAAGACAAAATGCCCACTGTCACTATTGTTATTCAACATTGTGCTAAAAGTTCTAGCTAGAGCAATTAGACAAGAAAAAAAATTAAAAGCATCCAAATAGGAAAAGAGGAAGTAAGACTCTCACTATTTGCAGATGACATGATCCCATATTTAGAAAATTCTGAAATGTCTATCACAAAGACACTGGGGGAACAGACTGAAGAAATTGTAAACATACATAAAAAGATTAGGGACCTAATGGTGATGAATGGCACAATGCAAGAAATCAAAAATACACTGGAAGCACAGAACAACAGATTTGAACAGGCAGAGGAAAAAATCCGTGATACAGAAGACAGTACAGCTGAAATCAGACAGATAGTAGAACAGATACAGATAGTAGAGCAGATAGATAAAAAACAGAAAAAATCTAGCAGGGACTTAGGCATTTGAAGACAAAACAAAACACACAAACATACACATTACAGGCATCCCAGAGAGAGTAGAGAAGGGAAAGAGGGCAGAAGCAGTACTGGAGGAAATAATTGCTGAAAATTTCCCAACTCTATTGAGGGACATGGATGTACATGTCCAGGAAGTGCAGCACACCCCAAACAGTATAAATCCTAACAGGCCTACCCCAAGACATATACTTGTCAAATTGTCCAAAGCTCAAGACAAAGAGAGAATACTGAAAGCAGCAAGAGTAAAGAGATCTATCACATACAAGGGAAGCTCAATAAGATTAAGTGCTGGGAAGCGGCTGTGGCTCAATCAGTAGGGCTCCCGTTTACCATATGGGAGGCCCTGGGTTCGGTTCCCAGGGCCTCCTGGTGAAGGCAAGCCCGCCCGCACGGCGTGGTTAGCTGACCCAGTGAGCACAAGCAGCAAGGGGGGGATAAATGAATAAATAAATAAAATCTTTAAAAAAAAAAAAATAAGATTAAGTGCTGATTTCTCATCTGAAACCATAGAGGCAAGAAGGCCTGTGGTATGACATAGTTAAGGCTGCTTGGGAAACGGATGTGGCTCAAGAGTTTCGGCGTCCGTCTACCATATGGAGAGACCGGGGTTTGATCCCCGGTACCTCCCAGTAAAAAAAAAAAAAAAAAAAAAAAAATGCTGCTAAAAGAAAAAATTTGCAGTCAAGAATTCTCTATCCGGCAAAGCTGGCATTCAAAAATGAGGGAGAGTTCAAAATATTCACAGATAAACAGAAATTGAGAGAATTTGTCAATAAGAAACCTGTCCTTCAAGAAATACTAAAGGGAGTTCTGTAGGTTGAAAGGAAAATATGTCTAATGTAAGTAATTATTTGACAGTAATAATATTGAATGTCAATCGATTAAACTCTCCAATCAAGAGACATAGATTACACTGTCCTGATTCTGTGATAATCAGGGTGGGCTAAACATTCGCTTATTAGAAACCATGCATGTGTCCCCAGACCTCGTTTTCCTCCCTAGGTCTGGTTTTTAGAATGCTGGTGATAAACTAAGCCTGATTTATTATATGTCCATCCTGTATGGGAAAAGACTGTAACTCTAGGTATCTCTGGTCAACCTTAAGAGATATAGCAGGGGGCTATATCTGGTTGGCGTCCATCTCCCATATGGAGGGAACTGGGTTCAATCCCCGGGACCTCCTGGTAAAAATTTAAAAAATATATAGAAGGTGCGTGGGCCGCCAGGCCCTGTGCGCGGGCGCACCACCAGTTCCCGCGAGCCACACAGCAAGATGATGACATAATAGGAGAGTGACACAAGGGAGAGGCAAGATGAGACGCACCGAAAAACCAGCAACTAAGGTTGCGCGGGCAGGATGCCTCTCTCCTACATCAGAGATTCCAACGATTGAATCCCAGTGAAGACAGGAGGAGAAGGATAAGAAGAGAGGGCAGAAAATGGACACAGAGTTGCCCAGCGAATGGACACAAACAGCAAAAACGGGGGGGGGGGGGAGGGGGAAGGGGTGTAAAAATGGATAAAAGTAAATAAATAAATAAATCCTTAAAAAAAAAAAAAAAAAAAAAAAGAGACATAGATTGGGGAGGCGGCTGTGGCTCAATCAGTAGGGCTCCCGTTTACCATATGGGAGGCCCCGGGTTCGGTTCCCGGGGCCTCCTGGTGAGGGCAGGCCCGCCCGCACGGCGTGGTTGGCTGGCCCAGCGAGCATAAGCAGCAAGGGGGGGATAAATGAATAAATAAATAAAATCTTTAAAAAAAAAAAGAGACATAGATTGGCAGAACAGATAAGGAAATATGACCCATCTGTATACTGTCTACAAGAAACTCACCTTTGACCCAGGGACACAAGGAGGCTGAAAGTGAATGGTTGGAAAACAGTTTTATCTGCAAACAATAATCAGAAAAGGGCAGGAGCAGCTATACTAATATTGGACAAAATAGGCTTTAAATGCAAAACTATTGTAAGAGACAAAGAAGGCCACTATATATTAATAAAAGGGGTTATATATCAAGAAGAAAGAACAATCATAAACATTTATATACCTAACTAGGGCACCTCAAAATACATGAGCCAAACATTGGAAAAACTACGTGGAGAAATAGATACCTCTACAATTATTGTGGGGGATTTTAATACACCATTATCACCATTAGACAGAACATCCTGACAGAGGATCAATAAAGAAACAGAGACCTTGAATAATACATTAGAGGATCTGGACCTAATAGAGAACATTACACCAAAATACAGCGGGATATATATTCTTCTTGATACACATGGATCATTCTCCAGGATAAACCACATACTAGGCCACAGAACAATGCTCAAAAAACTCAGAAAGGTTGAAATTATACAAAGTAATTTCTCTGGCCACAATGGAATGAAGCTGGAAATCAGTAAGGGGCAGAGAAGCAGATTAGGTACAAAGATATGGAAGTTACACAACACACTCTTAGACAATCAGTGGATCAAGGAGGAAATTGCAAAAGAAATCAGTAATTACCTTGAAATGAGTGAAAATGACAACACAAGGTATCAAAACCTATGGAATGCAGCAAAAGGCAGTGCTGAGAGGGAAATTAATAGCCATAAATGTTTACATTAAAAAAGAAGAAGAACTAAAATCAAAGACCTAGCTGCACACCTGGAGAAATTGGAAAAAGAACAAACTAACCCCAAAACAAGTAGAGTGAAGGAAATAACAAAGATTAGAGCAGAGCTAAATGAAATTGAAAAATAAGAAAGCATAAGAAAAAAATAAACAAAACCAAAAGCTGGTCCTAGACTAACAAAGATAAAAAGAGAGACAATACAAATACATAAAGAAACATGGAAGGGGATATCACCACTGACCTCACAGAAATGAAGAGTATCATAAGAGGATGCTTTGAAAAATTGTATGCCAACAAGATGGATAATTTAGAGGAAATGGACAAATTCCTAGAAACACACAAGCAGACTACATTGACAAAAGAAGAAACTGGTGAACTCAACAGACCAATCACAAATAATGAGATAGAAAGTGAAAAGGCAGCCTATCTGATAGGGGTCCAATATCCAGCATATGTAAAGAAATCTGACACCTCGAAAATAAAAAGACAGCCCATTTTACAAATGGACAAGTGATTTGAATAGACACTTCTTCAAAGAAGAAAAACAAATGGCTAAAAAGCATATGAAAAGATGCTCAACATCACTATCTATTAAGGAAATGCAAATCAAAACTACAATGAGATTTCATCTTTCACCCATTAGACTGGCAATTATTAAAAAAACAGAGGACTACAAGTGTTAGAGAAGATGTAGAGGAATGGGAACCCTTATCCACTGCTGATGGGAATGTAGAATGGTGCAGCCATTGTGGAGGACAGTTTGGCTGTTCCTCAGGAAGCTAACTATAGAACTGCCGAATGATCCAGCAATCCCACTGCTGGGTGTATACCCAGAAGAATTTAAAGCAGGGACACAAACAGATATATGCACAATAATGTTCATAGTGGCATTATTCACTATTGCCAAAAGTTGGAAGCAACCCAAATGTTCATCAACAGATGAATGGATAAACAAATTATGGTATATACACACAATGGAATATTACTCAGTTGTAAGAAGGAATGCAGGTAATCTAAGCACGTCTTGAAATATATGTATATATATATATATAAACAACATTTTTGTAAGCAAATACACATATATGCATATATATTTATTAAAAAAAAAAAAATGTAGGTCTGAGCTGGTAATGAAATGGACTTTGTGGACCAGCCTTGTCCTGTGTATCCCCCATCCCTTGTTTTTTTTTTTATTGGGATAGTTTAGAATAAGGGATCTACATCAGAATGCCTGAATTGAGCCTTTGTTTTACCACTTCTTAATTATTTATTCATGGACTTTTTAGTTAAGTTCTCTGTTGCTAAGTTTTGTTATCTGTAAAATGGAGATGAGATTATTATCCTCCTTAGAAGGTTTTGATGGGGAATAAATGTAAATAAAATACTGCTTGGTACACACACACACACACAAAAAAAAAAATTCCAGAATTCAATTCCAATACTCACTGAAAACAACTTTCACATATAAACATAACAAAGGTTTGTTAGGAAAGTTAACACACACACATACAAAGAGAAAGACAGAAAAAAAAAACTTTGTGCCAGCAGACTTGTGCTTTAAAAATTACATACACAGGAATATGGTAATATAAAGGCTGGGGTGTGTAAATATATTCATAAGTGATGCAAAAATGTAGAAATGAAGGTAAAAATATCAAATATTTGATTTGTAAAATTTTAATTGTTTTAAAAATCATTGCCTAAAGCCAAACTGGGTTGATGAATTGTGGGTTTAAACCATATATAAAAGTAAAATTTATGAAAAATAAAAAAAAAAAAAAAAAAAGAAGGAATGCAGTATTAACACATGAGATAACATGGATGAATCTTGAAGACCTTATGTTGAGTGAAGCAAGCCAGGCACCGAAGGACAAATATTACATGACTTCACTGATATGAATTGAGCAAATTGAGCAAACTTACAGGACTAGAGTCTGGAAGATAGGTTTACAGGAGACAGAAAGGGAGAAAAATGTTGTGAGCCAATGCCCATATGAGCAAAATCTATAAGTTCAAAGACAGTAGTTGTGCAGTGGATGGGCATGACAGTGGTGCAGTGATGCTATTGGGTGGGGCAGTGCTGGTTTGTGAGGGGGGTAGGGTGGGGTAGGTGGGTTGGACTGTCTATGGAACTGGGGGGAGGATTGGGGGAGGGAGCAGGTGAACTGGGGATTTGGGGGTATGCAGTTAAAACTACAATGTTGAGAATGTTCTTTTGGCAAATATGGCAGGGGAGGGTTACTGGTTTAGGGTGTTGGATGTGGGGGGCATGCGGGACAGGGTGCACCTGGGGCAGGCTTCTAGGGAATGTGTGAGTGTTATCTTATCATAGTGTGCTGTATCAGTGGGTGGAGACCCATATAATGAGTGAAGGTATTAGACTCCCATCCTGGGGAGTCCTGCTATGTTCTCAAATAGAGGGGCAGTAGTTTCTTGAGACCAAAGGCAGTGCCTAATGGGGAGGACAGGCCAGTATGTCAAACCCTCAATGTTATTGCAAGTAACTATGAATCTTATTCTTCAAGGAGTGAAGCTTGACCATGGGTCCCAAGGGGAAGGGGAGAGAGGAATAGAATAGATGGGAAATGGGACATTTTGCCGGCAATGGAAGTGTTCTTCATGATCTTGCAATGCTGGATACAGGCCATGTTAAATTGCATCAAAATTTATAAAAGGTATGGTCCAAAATGTAAACCACAATAAAAATCATTGACCATGGTTAGTAGCAATGTTTCAATATTTGTACATCAATTGTAACAAATGTACCATCCGCATGTACAATGTTATTAATAGGGGAAAGGGAAAAAAAGGGTAGGTTGTTGGGTATATGGGAATCCCCTATATATTCTGTACAGCACTTTTCTGTAAAGATTTATTTATTTATTTATTTCTCCCCACCCTCCTCGTTCTTTTGTGCTCACTGTCTGCTTTCTGTATGTTCTTCTGTGTCTGCTTGTCTTCTCTTTAGGCAGCACTGAGAACTGATCCTGGGACCTTTTGGAGTGGGAGAGAGGTGCTCAATCTCTTGCACCACCTCGGCTCCCTGGTCTGCCGCATCTCTTATTGTCTCTTCTCTGTGTTTCTTTTTGTTGAATCATTTTGCTGCATCAGCTTTCTGCATGGGCCAGCACTCTTCATGGGCTGGCACTCCGCATGGGCCAGCACTCTGCATGGGCCAGCTTGCTTTTCACCAGGAGGCTCCTGGACCACCTATATGGTAGATGGGAGTCCAATCGCTTGAGCCACATCTGCTTCCCCATGAATTTTCTGTAATCTAAAGCTTCTTTGAAGACAAACTGGAAAAAATAAAACACTGCGGGAATAAATGGAAGAAAACGTCACTGTACAAACAAGACAATAGATCTTACAGTGATGAAAGATATGTCAAAAAATTTTTTTTAATTTTATATTTTTCTTATTTTTCTTAGTCCAAATTTTTAAAAAAATTTTTGTATTTTATTCATTATTTTAAAAACTAACATTATTTCATTTTCTTATTGATTGTAATTAGTTATTTTGTTGGCTTCGTCTTTGAAGAAGTTTCGGATCACAGAGCGTTACACCTGTGGCAGGGGAGGATCATTGGTGTTGGGTGTCAGTGATGGGAGATGCATGGAAGGAGGTTCACCTGGGGCATACCTATAAGCCATATAAATGTGTTCAAGTGTTCATGGGGCATTTTCACGGTGGGTAGAGACTCACACAATACCCGAAAGAATATTGAATTCCCATCCTGGGGAGCTCTGCCACATTCTCTAATGGGACAGCAAGAATCCCCTGAGTACAGGGGCAGTGACTAGTGAGGGAGGATGGACCATTGATGGGTCTTGATATTGAAGACTGTAATTACAAACCTTTACTTTTGAAATTGAAACTTACCCTGTATTATAGGGTGCTAAGAGTTACTTCCTGAGAGCCTCCTTGTTGCTCAAATGTGGTCTCTTTCTAAGCCGAACTCAGCATATAAATGCATTACCTTCCCCCCCAATGTGGGACATGAATCCTGGGGATGAGCCTCCCTGGCACGAAGGGATTTCTACCAAGCACCAACTAGCAATGCAACAGGAAAAAGACCTTGACCAAAAGGGGGAAAGGGTAAAGGCAAATGAGTTTACATGGCTAAGAGACTTCAAAGTGTGTCTGGAGGTTATCTCAGAGGTTATGCTTATGCATGTCTCAGCAGGATCTCATTGACTGCCAAAATAAATATTGCCTCAAATAACAGGGCTCCTGAGGGCTCTGGAGACATTCAGACACTATAAGCAAGGCAGAAAGCTCAGCAGTTTGGTGCCCCGCCAGTGGGCTCTACTGGGGAATTTATGCTCCTCAGTGTGACAGAGTTGGACTCAGTTGTGGTTTCCCTACACATGGTTCTTCTGACCCTTCTGTTTGAACCTATAGTTAGTACTAGAGTTGATAGGCATATGTCCAAGAGACTTAAATCTTTGGGCTGCCCATGTGCCAGCTGGGCCCTGAATCTTAACAGTGTTGCAGTTGGGCAGTTTGATGTAATTATGAATTCCAAAAATATAATTGGATCATGCTTATAAACTGATCTGTTAATCTGGGAATGATTAAGTTATGATTAGGGCGTTTACTGGGCCACATTAGTAGCCCCACCCCTTTAGTGGGTGGGGAATTGAATATAGAAGGCAAGGCAAAGAACAGAGTAGAAGCAGTCTTTTGAGAAGCAGTTTTGATGTTGGACAAAAGGCCCCAGGAGAAGAGAAGCAAACCGTTCGCCTGATCATCTACAGCTGATCTTGTGGAGGAAACAGGAGCTAAGCCCGGAGAGAGAAACGCAGCCCCAGAAAGAGAGGAACCCCAGAAGACCAACCCATTTTTGGTATTTCACATTAGCACCCCTTTGGCTGACTAATACAACAGAGTTACAACACCTATTCTCCAGTTCATTGGACTCACCCAGGACAACTAACAAGGAGATGATGATGGACAATGACCATCCCAAGGAACAGAGAGAGTCTGCAACCGCAAGCAAGATAGTCCCATCCATCTGCCCCATGGAATCTAAGCCCCCCCCCCCCCAATTAGAGAATTTGGGAATGAACGATGGACTAGAGTAGACTTACTGTTGTTCTACTATAGACTTATTGTGATTCTAGCAATGGAAGAACTTTTATCATGGATGTGGAGGCAGTGGCCACTGGAGGTTTTGAGGTCAGGGACAGGGAAAAACAGGTATAATATGGGGACATTTTTGGAAGTTGGGAATTGTCCTGAAATAAGTGACATTGCAATGACAGTTACAGGCCATTATATATCTTGTCATAACTTAAAAAATTGTGTGGGAGAGAGTATAAATTATAATGTAAACTTAAAGGCAATGCTCCAAAATGTATTCATCGGTTGTAACAAATGTACCACACTAATGAAGGATGTTGTTAATGTGGGAAAATGTGGGAGGGGTAGGGAGCAGGGCATATGGGAATACCCTATATTTTTATGTAACATTTAGGTAAACCAAGTATCTTTTTTAAAAAAAATTTTAAAAGTATATATATTTTTTAAAAAGACAATGGGAACTGCTGGGACTCATCTTCATACTTCTATGCATCATTTAATAGTTCACCAAGATTTCACAGCAATTCATCTAGGATACTCTAAATAAACTGTTCCCTGATAAAACATTTTTATCCTTGCCTCAATTTAGATAATCTGGTTATGTCATGAAAATTGAAGCCTTTATGTTTCTAGGCTCTTCACTCTGTTCTTGAATACCAAAGCCTACTGACCTCAAATTTGTCTTCTAATACTGTTAATACTCATATTTACTGAGTTGAAATATTCATGATTAAAAAAAGGATTTGAGACCTTTTTTTTTTGAGTGTTTCCTTTCGTAGGTCATTTTTATGTTAAATATATTAATTGATTTTTTGCTCCAGTAAAAAACACATACACACTTTTTCTTCTTTCTGTGTACTGTTAGCCATATTGCAACATTTACGATGTATAAAATATCATTTTGCTATCAAGGGACAAGCATGCTTAAAGAGAAAGCACAAGAACTCTGGAGTCAGATGGAATTGGTTTTATATAGCCTCACAGTAACTAACAATGAGAATGTAATAAAATTGCCTAACTTTTTTAACAGACTTGGTGTCCACAAATGTAAAAAGCATTTAATAATACATATTTACAATTATCCTGAGCAGCAAATTACGACCTTATTGGAAATTGGCTAGCACACTATCTGGCACAATAGGTGTTTAATCGCCATCTTCTTTCTCTCAACCTAAAAGCTTCTTAAGATAAAGAGAAAAAGAAGAAATAGTTTGATCTCAAAGATGATTGTGAGTACAGTCCTACTTCCTCTTTAATTTGATTCTTAAGTTGTTTTGTGTAATTCAGCTCTACTTTAAAGGGAGTGCCTATCTGAACTCTTATTGCTTCAGTTGGCCAGGAAGCCAATGTATTAAGCAGTCTTTCCAGTCCTGCTAGTTTACACAGGCACAGAGGTAATAGTAAAAGGGGCTATTCTAATCACCGGTTTTCCTATGGGCCATCAGAGAGAGGATTGCAAAGGTAGTTTCTAGAGAGAGATCCCTAAATAATTTGCCAGGTCACTTAAGAAAAGATACAAGTTTCAGCCCATTCTTTGGAGACTTTTTACTCCACTTTTCTCATCCAGAGTAAAATAACAAGACTCTTAATTCTTGGTAGTGAGACATCTGGTGTGAGCCAGGCTTTCCTTAGGACTGGTACTCACATTAAAAAAATTTTTTTAACTAGTTAAGTAATCATTTCTGTCATTTGGTAGTCGTTAAAAAAAGAAAGGGAAGAGAGCACTCTTCAACAATAAGGTTTTTACTGGAACAAAAAGAACCCCTAATTCACCAAAATAGCAACTTTCACAGCATGTCCACTGACCATATGTTCCAAGAGATCATAGGTATTTACACATTTGGTAATGCTGTGTTAAGGAAAGTTAACAAGTCTCTATCTCAGGACCTCTCAGGACCCTAAATATACTGATACATATTATCAGTCTTTCAGAGTAGGATGCAGTGTGCAGCATTTCTAAGCTTACCTGATCCTAGATCCCTTATTCTACAGAGTAGCTTAGAGGATCATTGTTTCACAGAGCACACTCTGGGAAATACTATATTAAAAATTAAAAATACAGGAAAGAGGAACAATGGACCAAAATGTGCCCAACATACATAGTGGCATTCAGGAGAGTATATGCTTTTGTTTGCTTTGGCCATTGCAACCATTCTTTGACTTTAAGAAACAGAAACCATTACAAACCAATTCAAACAAAAAATAGAAATTCTTGGTAGAATACAGGGTTATCTCACTGAGTCCAAGGGCAGAAAATATACAGGGTTTTAGGAGGTCTAGAGCCTGGAATGGGGAAATTTCTAATTATTTTCTCCTCTGTACTTCACCAGGACATTCTGGTTGAATGTCTCTCCTTCTTCCTTCCTGTCTGTTTTGTTTTTCTCCAAACCTGTCAAGAAAGTGTCTGACATAGCCCTGATTCTATATGTTCGCCTTCAAGCATCCAAAAGTACTTATTGCTATGTTCTAAACACAACTTCTAGAGAGAAAGGGGATATTGATCTGTCCAGCTCAGATCAGGTCTTCACTTCCAGCCCAATCTGCAGTGACTGAGGGTTCATGTGCTATAAACAGGCTTAGGCCTGCCCACTCAGTAGGTTGAGGGAAATGGGCCTTTTAGGGGCCCTGGGATGAGCAAACACCTCCAAAGTAACACTAGTCATGACTTCTTTCTAAGAATCATCTTAGAAAGAAGGACAGCCTTGACTGTAGTATTTCATATATTGACATTAGCAAATGGATTTAGAAAGAATGTCTTTCATAGACTCTTTCTGTGATGAACATTGTGTTAGGCATTATCACTAGTTATCAATATCTAATCCTCCTCTACTTCTGGGTACAAGGAGGATTCCTGGCCCTTGTAATTAGATGTGGCCATGTAAGTTAACTTGGCCAGTGAAATTCACTTTGGGGTGGGAGCACTTTGATGTGGAAGGGATTTGAGAGGAAGGAGCCCAAAAATGCTGAGTCAACTAGTAAACAGCTGGCAAATCTCCAGCAGACATTGCATGAGACAGAAGTACACTTTTATTCTGTTAAGCACCCAAAATTTTGGAAATGTCTGTTACTGCATTAAAAACTAGTCTATGGGGAAATGGACGTGGCTTTAGCAATTGGGCTCCTATTTACCACATAGGAGGTCCAGGGTTCTATTCCCAGGGCCTCCTGGTGAAAGGCAAGCCAACCTGCGCGGCGAGCTGGCCTGAGCAGAGAGCTGGCCCACATGGAGTGCTGGCCCACACAGGAGTGCTGGCCCGCCCAGACAGCAGGCACAGCAAGATGATGCAACAAAAAGAGACACAGAAGAGAGACAATAAGAGATGCAGCAGACCAGGGAGGTGAGGTGGCGCAAGAGATTGAGGGCCCACTCTGGATGGTTCCAGGATCAGTTCCTGGTGCCGCCCAAAGAGAAAACAAGCAGACATAGAAGCACACACAGAGAGCAGGCAGCAAGTGCAAAACAACTGGGCGGGGGTGGGGTGGGGTGAGAAATAAATTTAAAAAATAAATCTTAAAAAAAAACTAGTTTATGCTGACTAGCACAAATATTGAAATGAACAACACAGGTTCAAAACTGTAATGAAGATGAAATATTATGATAAGCTGACGTTAAATTGAGAGGTCATGACATTGGTGATATAGGTCCATGCCCAATTCTCCAATTTTTGGTTTGACTGACAGGAACTTCATGACACATTTTGATAAGTAACCTTCCCTTTCCATGGCTCAGTTTCTTCATATATAAAATAGAGTCAAAATACATACAAACAAGGCTCTCTCTGCCTAGAGGAGCTCACATCTACAAGCTTAAGTACATAATTTATTCTTTTCTCCCATTTCTCAATAAACTACTGGCCTAACTGAAAAATTAAACAAACAAACAAACATATAAACAAGCACTGCTGTTTGGAGTAATTTTAACTATAAAGGACTTTACTTTGGAGATGTATCTTCTAAAGGTTAATAATAAGGTTATTTTCATATACTCTATATAGTAAGTGTTGCTTGAGAATGGTCACTTTTTTTCAGTGTTTTCTCAGTGAACTAAGTGTATTAACTTTGTTACATTTTTCAAAGTATTATAACTACTAAAATGAAAAGACAATATTCAAAATAATGCAACAAAATGAATAAAATCCTTTTCCCAATGCTGGACATATAATGCAGAAATCAGTGCATTTTTCTAAAGCAAGTTTTAACCTTGATTTTGTTCATACTAAAGTATAATAAGGGGAAGCGGCTGTGGCTCAATTGGTTGGGCTCCCGTTCACCAGGGCCTCCTGGTGAAGGCAAGTCAGCTCGCATGGTGTGGTGAGCTGACGGCCCACGCGGTGTAATGAGCTGGTGCAGCAAGATGACCCAACAAAATGGAGGCAAACAGACACAGAAAAATGCAAAGCAAATGAACACAGCAAGGGGGGGGGGGGGGATAAATAAATAAATAAATGCTTAAAAAAAAAAAAAAGTATAATAAGCTTTAGGGAGTGGATGTGCCTCAAGTGGTTGTGTGCCTGTTTCCCACATGGGAAGTCCCAGGTTCAGTTATGGTGCCTCCTAAAAAAAAAAAACCAAAAACAAACAAAAAAACCAACTCAAAAAAGAAAAAAATAAAATAAAATAAAATAAATTAAAAAAAACCAACTCAGGCAATCCGATGTGGCTCAGTGGTTGAGGGCTGGCTTTCCATATATGAGGTCCCGGGTTCAATCCTCAGCCCCCGGTACCTCAAAAAAAAAAAAAAAATATATATATATATATAATATATATATATACATATACACACATATGATAAGCTTTAAATAGCTTAAATAACATCGTTCAGCAGTTTAAACTGTGAACAGCTTAACTGTTAAGAGAACTTTATGGTAATGTACCTCTGTTAGCGAGCACCTTCTCTTTTGTGCTTATCTATACAAGATAAATATGTTATAGCATGTGAAAATATGAGTACAAGCTATGAGTCACACTGGATCAAACTGAAGCAGTGGAACAACCACTTGTGAGAGGCTTAAAAGCAGAAAGATGCTAAAGTGACCTCTGGAATTAAGACGTACTATGCTATTGGTCAGAAGTGTTTTACTTAAAAGCAAACAATCCCCAGGAAATACTGAATAGGAACCAGCCACACAAGGCCAGCTTGTGTTGTAATTGTTTATTAATATAGTCTAAAAAACAAAAACAAAAAACAAAATACACATCCCTGCATAAAAACTCTCAATCACATAGCTAACCGCTTCATTATTGCTTGAAATTGATGCCTGAACACTGGCAGCTAGCATGCTTTCCATCATAAGTCCAGCGTGTCCCATTGTCTCTGTGAGGCACATACTACAGTGGGCCATTTTTGTGGGTATAAAGCAGGAATTATAAGGAAAATTTATTTACTAATTCTATCATCTTTTCATTTTTCAAAATGTGAGACATGTACAAGTGAAAATATGGTTGCAAGATAAGCTGCTAGCTCCTCCCCTAAACAAAATTAAAAACAACTCTGGATGTTTTTAAAACTGCTAGCCCCTCTCCTCAACAAAATAAAAATGCAAACGTGGGATGGTTTTAAAACTAGGTAGGTATAGTCACGGTAAAGAATGTATGCCCTGCCATCAATGAAAAAGACCATTTGCAAAAATAAATGTAACAAAATATACCAGGCCTAAAAGCCAGAAATCTTCAAACTTACTAAACAAAAGTAATTTTTCATGATTCTGATCTAAAAAATACTGTATTTTCTTCCACTTGCTCATCTTTCAGTCTGTCAAGAGTCATTCGCTTTTTAAGAAACCATGCATCTGTTTTTCTCCCTAGGTCTGGTTTTTGGAATGCTGGCGATAAACTAAGCCTGATTTATTATATGACCATCCTGTATGGGAAAAGACTGCAACTTTGGGTATCTTTGGTTAACTTTAAGAGATAGAGCAGGGGGACAGATGTGGCTTGGGTGATTGGGCATCTGTCTCTCATATGGAGGGACCTGGGTTTGATCCCTGGGACCTCATGGTAAAAATAAAATAAAAACATAGAAGGCGCTGGACCACTAGGCCCTGCGAGCAGGTGCACCTCCAGGTCCTGCGAGCCACGCAGCAAGATGATGACGTAACAGGAGAATGACACAAGGGAGAGCCAAGAGGAGACGCACAGAAAAACCAGGAACTAAGGTGGTGCAGGCGGACGCCTCTCTCCCACATTGGAGGTTCCGAGGATTGAATCCCAGTGAAGACAGGAAGAGAAGGATGAGAAGAGAGGGCAGGAAATGGACACAGAGTTGCCCAGCGAATGGACACAGAAACAGCAAAAATGATTGGGGGGGCGATGGATAAAAGTAAGTAAATAAATAAATCCTTAAAAAATATGTATAGGGGAGTGTATTAGTCAGGGTTCTCTCGGGAAACAGAATCAGCAGGAGATATCTATCAATAATATGAAATTTTAAAAGAGTCTCTCACGCGACCGTGGGGATGCACAAGTCCAGGTTCCGCAGGCAGGCTGCAAACCAGTGGCTCCGATGAAAGCCCGATGAAAGGTCGTTGATGAGTCTCTGGGAGAAGTTGCCTGTCCAGCGACAAGCTGGGAAGTTCTCTCTGAATGTTGAAATCACTTCCACTTTTAAGTCATTCAACTGATTGGGTAAAAGCACCACCCATTGATAATGTAATCTCCCTGATTGATGCAGATGTAATCAGCCATCCACGCAGTAAACTCACTGGTGATTGAAGTCCATAAATGCTCTTGTATTACAATTAGCCCAGTGCTTGCTGGAACAAACACCTGGACACAACTACTTGGCCGAGTTGATACATTAGCCTAACCATCACAGTCCACCCCTTGTCAATTCGGCAATCATACACATTACTCTAAACCATACTTAGTCTCTAAGTAAAAACAATAACAGACAAGTATACATATATATTTCCGCCTAACAATGTTCAACTCCCCTGCGTACAACTGGAAACGCATTAATTCCCTACAGAACAGGGTGCAAGTCCTTGGATGATAGTCACTCTTAAACTCAACATCCTTAAATATTATGATGTGGGATTAATACAACTTTTCATGATAGGGGAAAAGATTGGGGAAGAAAACAAAGAAATTCATTTTGTGTACATATACAATCATACTCATAATGAAACATGGAATAAGAGTTCATGACCATTACAGTCCTCGTTTCTGTAACTGGTCACGTGGTCGAAGTTCATATTTATCACTACCTTCTTCCACGACCCATTCCATGTTCCTGTTACCTTCAGCAAGCACTTCAGCTGGCCGTGGTTCTTTGCCTGGTGGGGTGACCCAAACTTTCATTCCCGAAGATTCTGGGCCATTGTTAGTCCTGCTTGAATTGGTTTGTTGCAATTTTCCATTGACTTTAATCACAGGGCATGGCAGGACTAGGAGACGCCCTAGAGGATCCCCTGCATTCCAGGCAAACTCTTCTTTACCCCCATTATGTAGATGTAGTCCTATTTCCCCTTGATAGTCAGGATCAATAACCCCAGCCAGTACAGTAATTCCCTTCTTTGCCTGTTGATTCACAGGTAAGAGGAGCTCAAAGTGGCCAGGTGGCAGTCTTAACTTCCAGTTCAATGGAATCACTGTTATGTTCCCAGGTTGCAGCACTCCTCCTCTTGGGACTAAAACCTGTAGACCAGCAGAGCTTAAGGTTTCAGGGACAGGAAGCAAAAATTTTCCTAGTGGGTCACTAGGGGTAATAGTGAGTGGTGCCACTCCCATTTCCACCCCTTGATTCCTGGACCCATGAATCCTGGCTATGGGAGAAACAGCACCATAGAGAGGACGCTGATTCAGAGCATACACAGCGTCCTGAAGAACATTGCCCCAGCCCTGCAAGGTATTGCCACCTAGTTGGCGCCGTAATTGAGTCTTCAAAAGGCCATTCCACCGTTCGATTAATCCAGCTGCTTCAGGGTGATGGGGAACATGGTAAGACCAGTAAATTCCATGGGCATGTGCCCATTCCCGCACATCATTTGCTGTGAAATGGGTTCCTTGATCAGAAGCAATGCTGTGTGGAATGCCATGGCGGTAGATAAGACATTCAGTAAGTCCACGGATGGTAGTTTTGGAAGAAGCATTGCGTCCCGGAAATGCAAACCCATAACCAGAGTATGTATCTATTCCAGTTAAAACAAATCGCTGCCCCTTCCATGATGGAAGTGGCCCAATGTAGTCCACCTGCCACCAGGTAGCAGGCTGGTCACCTCGAGGAATGGTGCCAGATCTGGGGCTGAGTGTGGGTCTCTGCTGTTGGCAGATTGGGCATTCAGCAGTGGCTGTAGCCAAGTCAGCCTTGGTGAGGGGAAGTCCATGTTGCTGAGCCCATGCATAACCTCCATCCCTACCTCCATGGCCACTTTGTTCATGAGCCCATTGGGCAATGACAGGAGTGGCTGGGGAAAGAGGCTGAGCATTAGCCACAGAGCGGGTCATCTTATCCACTTGATTATTAAACTCTTCCTCTGCCGAAGTCACCCTCTGGTGAGCATTCACGTGGGACACAAATATGTTCATGTTTTTTGCCCACTCAGAAAGATCTATCCACATAGCTCTTCCCCAGACCTCCTTGTCACCAATTTTCCAATCATGTTCCTTCCAGGTCCCTGACCATCCAGCCAAACCATTGGCAACAGCCCATGAATCAGTGTACAAATGCACCTCTGGCCATTTCTTCCTCCAAGCAAAATGAACAACTAGATGCACTGCTCGAAGCTCTGCCCACTGGGAGGATTTGCCCTCACCGCTATCCTTCAAGGATGTCCCAGAAAAGGGCTGCAGTGCCGCAGCTGTCCACTTTCGGGTGGTACCTGCATATCGTGCAGAACCATCTGTAAACCAGGCCCGAGTTTTCTCATCCTCAGTCAACTGATTGTAAGGGAGCCCCCAAGAGGCCAAAGCTGTGGGCTGGGAAAGAGAAGGTAACACGGCAGGGGTGGTGACCATGGGCATTTGGGCCACTTCCTCAAGTAACTTACTTGTGCCTTCAGGACCTGCTCGAGCCCTATCTCGTATATACCACTTCCACTTTATTATGGAGTGCTGCTGTGCACGCCCAACTTTATGGTTTGGTGGGTCAGACAATACCCAGCTCATGATGGGCAACTCAGGTCTCATGGTAACTTGATGGCCCATGGTTAAGCGTTCAGTCTCTACTAAGGCCCAGTAGCAAGCCAAAAGCTGTTTCTCAAAAGGGGAGTAGTTATCTGCAGAGGATGGCAAGGCTTTGCTCCAAAATCCTAAGGGTCTGCGTTGTGATTCCCCTATAGGGGCCTGCCAAAGGCTCCAGACAGCATCTCTATTTGCCACTGAAACTTTCAGCACCATTGGATCTGCCAGATCATATGGTCCAAGTGGCAATGCAGCTTGCACAGCAGCCTGGACCTGTCGCAGGGCTTCCTCTTGTTCCAGTCCCCAATCAAAACTAGCAGCTTTCCTGGTCACTTGGTAAATGGGCTGCAGTAACACACCCAAATGAGGAATGTGTTGTCTCCAAAATCCAAAGAGGCCAACTAAGTGTTGTGCCTCCTTTTTGGTCGTAGGAGGGGCCAGGTGCAACAGCTTATCCTTTACTTTCGAAGGAATATCTCGACAGGCCCCACACCACTGGACACCTAGAAATTTCACTGAGGTGGAAGGACCCTGTATTTTTGTTGGATTTATCTCCCATCCTCTCTCACGCAAATGCCTTACCAATAAATCTAGAGTCTTTGCTACTTCTTGCTCAGTAGGGCCTATCAACATGATATCATCAATATAATGGACCAGTGTGATGTCTCGTGGGAGGGAGAGACGATCAAGGTCCTTGTGGACAATATTATGACATAGGGCTGGAGAGTTGATATACCCCTGAGGCAGGACAGTGAAAGTATACTGCTGGCCTTGCCAGCTGAAAGCAAACTGTTTCTGGTGGTCTTTACTAATGGCAATTGAGAAAAAAGCATTTGCCAGATCAACAGCTGCATACCAGGTACCAGGGGAAGTGTTGATTTGCTCAAGCAATGATACCACATCTGGGACAGCAGCTGCAATTGGAGTCACCACCTGGTTAAGTTTACGATAACCTACTGTCATCCTCCAAGATCCATCTGTTTTCTGCACAGGCCAAATAGGAGAGTTGAATGGGGATGTGGTGGGAATCACCACCCCTGCATCCTTCAAATCCTTGATGGTGGCACTAATCTCTGCAATACCTCCAGGAATCCGGTATTGCCTTTGATTTACTATTTTGCTAGGCAGGGGCAGTTCTAGAGGCTTCCACTTGGCCTTTCTAACCATAATAGCCCTCACTCCATGAGTCAGGGATCCAATGTGGGGATTCTGCCAGTTACTGAGTAAGTATATTCCTATTATGCATTCTGGAACTGGAGAAATAACCACAGAATGGGTCCGGGGACCCACTGGACCCACTGTGAGACGGACCTGAGCTAAAACTCCATCAATCACCTGACCTCCATAAGCCCCTACTCTGACTGGTGGACCACAGTGACGTTTTGGGTCTCCTGGAATTAATGTGACTTCTGAGCCAGTGTCTAATAATCCCCGAAATGTCTGATCATTTCCTTTTCCCCAATGCACTGTTACTCTGGCAAAAGGCCGTAGGTCTCCCTGGGGAAAGGTGGGGGGAATATTAACTGTATAAATTTTTGGCAGTTTAACAGGATCCTTCCCCAAGGGGACCCGGCCTTCCCCTCATTCAAGGGGCTCTGGGTCTGTAAACTGTCTCAAGTCTGGGAACTGATTAAGGGGCTGTGATTCTCTGCGTCTGTAATTAGAGTTAGGATTTTGTTCACTTGACCTAGAACTCTTCTGCTTATACAGATCCAGAAGAAATCTAGTAGACTGCCCATGTATTTCACTTCTGGGTACCCCATGATTTATTAACCAACGCCATAACTCCATGCGACTCAGACTATTCTGTGTGCTGTTTCGAATCTGTCTTTCATTGCGGTAGCCACGCCTACCTTGGCTTTGGCGATTAACTGCCGATACTTGACTTTTACTGGGCCTTGATCCGATCATCCCCATAATATTTAAGGATTCCAATTCCATTACAGCCCCCCCTACAGTAATATCTGGACTGCAGAGAAGAGCAACCACAGAGCTCTTCAGAGAAGATAGAGTTAGTCTTACAAATTTATTCCTCACAGTCCTGGTTAAAGGTGTGTCCTCTGGACATTCCTAAGGTGGGTGGGCAGGTCTCAAATGGTAAATCCATTCTAGCATTCCAATCTCTCTAAGCCTTTGAATCCCCTCATCTACTGTATACCACAGCAAATCAGGCATCTCAACATCAGACATGCTAGGCCATCATTTGGTCCATGCTTCAGTCAGCCACCCAAACAAACTGTTAGAGCCCTTTCTAACCCCTCCAGCTACAGCGTTGAATCCAGAATTTCTGCTCAGTGGGCCCATATCAATAAATTCAGCCTGATCCAACTTTATATTCCTTCCACCATTATCCCATACCCTTAGTATCCATTCCCACACATATTCCCCTGATTTCTGCCTATATAAGTTGGAAAACTCATGCAGTTCTTTCAGAGTATACCGTACTTCCTCATGGGTCACACTTTGTATTTCACCTTTGGGGGCTTGTTGTGATTTTAATCTAGTAATGGGTCTGGAAGACAAGAGGGGTGGGGGGTCTGGGTAAGGAGAAGGATTAGAGATGTCTTGCAGGCTACTGACCTGAGGGCATTCCTTTGCATTTTCTTCTGGTGAGACAGGATTATTCTCTTCAGGCAGGGGTTGGAAGACAGATTCCTCAGGGCAGACTGGAAGTTGGACCATGCATGCTGGAGATTGGTTGGTACCTGCCTCGTGGCTGGGAGGAGGTACAGACTCTCTGGGGCAAGGTGGAGGCTGGGCAGTGCATGCTGGAGTTAGGCTGGTACCTGCCTCAGGGCTGGGAGGAGGTACAGACTCCCTGGGGCAGGCCAGAGGCTGGGCAGTACAGGCTTCCATTTGGCTTGTACCCACCTCAGGGCTGGAAGGAAGTCCAGACTCCCTGGGGCAGGCTGGAGGCTGGATGATACAAGGTTGAGAAGGTGTGGTCTCCACAGGGCAGGCCATCACAGGTTTATCTGGTAAAGTCTCAGCAGAATTTAGGGTTCCAATGTCCCCACCAATATTATCATCATCCCATATGTCTCCGTCCCAATCCTCGGGGTTCCACTCCTTTCCAATCAATGCCCTCACTTTAATTGCAGAAACCTTGCGAGGCTGAGATTTTAGTTTCCTCTGTAATTCTGCTACTCGTACAATGAGAGACTGCGTTTGATTCTCAGATATCTCAAGTCTGTGGCTACAGGAGACAAGATTTTCTTTCAAGGCACACGTAGAAACTTTCATATCATTCATGCGGCATTTAAGTTTCAAAATTGAAGACTTTAGCTCATCCCTTTCTTTTGTAACTGTATCCAGAGTATCTAGGAGGAGCCAGCCAACATCATTATATTTTTTACTCCACAAAATTCTGTTAAAGTGTTGAAAACACTCTCACCCAGATCCTTGCTTCTTATAAGTGTGGAAGTAGGGGAATCCAATGATGCTATTTTGCGTATCTCTATTGCCAGCTCACGCCATGGACTGTTAGCAACCTCTTCATTATTGGAAAGGGAGTCATTAGTACCCCTGAGTCCAATTAGAGTGGAGAACCAATTACAAAACTCCCAGAACCACCTCAGACATCCCATGTTTAAGACTCTGTTCCTCAAGAACCACTCCCGGTACCAGCTGTATTAGTCAGGGTTCTCTCGGGAAACAGAATCAGCAGGAGATATCTATCAATAATATGAAATTTTAAAAGAGTCTCTCACGCGACCGTGGGGATGCACAAGTCCAGGTTCCGCAGGCAGGCTGCAAACCAGTGGCTCCGATGAAAGCCCGATGAAAGGTCGTTGATGAGTCTCTGGGAGAAGTTGCCTGTCCAACAACAAGCTGGGAAGTTCTCTCTGAATGTTGAAATCACTTCCACTTTTAAGTCATTCAACTGATTGGGTAAAAGCACCACCCATTGATAATGTAATCTCCCTGATTGATGCAGATGTAATCAGCCATCCACGCAGTAAACTCACTGGTGATTGAAGTCCATAAATGCTCTTGTATTACAATTAGCCCAGTGCTTGCTGGAACAAACACCTGGACACAACTACTTGGCCGAGTTGACACATTAGCCTAACCATCACAGGGAGGAAGAAAAAATCGTCATTTCTCCAGCTTGAGTTTTTATTATTCTGAATATATATTACTCTAAGATAGTATATAATTGGTTAACCTGCTACTATGGTCAATGGGTTACAGCACAAGTTTATATATCATATAAGATGTATGCACATATAAATGCCTTCCCATCCCTCCTCCCATCATCACATCTTTAAATTATAGACACAAATGGACTTTTCTCCAATGTTAACAAAATCAGGGCTTCTTAGCAGAACAGCTCCTCACAACTGCTCTAAACCTCCTTCTTTGAGACAGAGAGAGTTCAACAGTTTATTTGGCAATATAAAATATTTTTCTGTAAATCTCAATCAAATTGGAAAACTGCTTGAGAACCATTTGCTCCTATGTACCCTCTGCTGAATTACGACCCCAAA
This sequence comes from Tolypeutes matacus, assembly GCA_026826555.1. Classification (NCBI taxonomy): domain Eukaryota; kingdom Metazoa; phylum Chordata; class Mammalia; order Cingulata; family Chlamyphoridae; genus Tolypeutes; species Tolypeutes matacus. Next base: position 4,234,675 of record JAKSZT010053928.1, read on the forward strand.
GTCTAAGGAGAAACCACATAGGATAAATGTTTATACTTCTCATGTCCTATGTTCATTTTTGTTTTGGAGTCTAGTTTTTCTGGGGCCAAAACTATACTACCATACTACTACTAGCAGATAATGGCTGGATTTGGGTGCTTACATTTGTTTCTTCTGCTCCCCTTCATTTTTTTTTCACATTTGTCTAGGTATGGTGGTCTCTCAGGTAGTAGGTAATAATGTATTGAACTAACCTCCCCATTTTCAATAACTGACAGATCCTTTGCTGTTCTGTCTTTGCAGGGCTTTGCTACTGACATACTCGGGGTCAGGGGCAAAGTTCTGTGTGGGGGGCATGACTCCATTGAGGTAAGACTGAAGGCTTGGCATGTGGGAGTTACTCTGTGGCAAATGTTCTCTTGGTGGTACTTTGGGAGACTTGTCTTTGTCACTGTAGGTGCTAAAATCACTTCTGCTGACCACCTTCTATAATCTGGCTTTACAGGTTTGTCTTCATTGGCATTCAGAGAGGCTCTGCGTAAATAGCTGGATATCCTTATGGCTGGCTTGTTAAAAGACCCAGTTGGTCCTGAATCAGTAATCTTCGGTGGGTTTGAGGTGATGGAGGATTTGAAGTTTGGACATATCTATTTTGTTCACATGCCTGGTTGAGATCTGCTGCTGCAGAAATAGGTGGGTTATCAAAATACATGTAGGTGTCCACACCCATGGAAGCTTTGCCTGCTAGGAACACCATATTTGAAGTCAGAAAGTGTACAATCTTGTAAAAGAAGTCTGTATCTGAGCTATTTAGGAATTCTGCCTTACATTAAGTCTCATCCAGAGAGATCTTCAGAGATTTGTAGTGATGGATGGGGCCTAGAACCCTGTTCACAAAGTGTTGTATAGGGAAAAGGGAAGGTGAGTTCTTTATGGGTATAAGGGTAGGGGTGGAAGCACAAACCCCATTTACTTAAAGTTTCTTAAAACCACGTGCAACTTGATCCTCTTTATATTGTCCCATGTTTTCAGTTGGGAGAATAATAAGAGGGGACAAGCTGGGCTTCTGAGGTGGACCATTTTCTGCAAAGTAATGACCATCCATCAGAAAAAAATTTGGAAGTATGCCCAATAGATATTAGGTGCATCTTGGCATTGGAGTTCAGATTGTGGGCCATTGTTATTGGGTCAATATTGAAAAAGTTATTAATTTTAGGAGGTACCAGGGAATGAACTCAGGACTTCGTACATGGGAAGCAGGCATGCAACACTGAGCTTCATCTGCTCCCCAGTGAGAGTTGGTGTTTTCATTTGTTTGTTTTGTTTTGTTTTCAGGAAGTACCGGGGATTGAACCTGGGACCTTGTACATGGGAAGCTGGCATGCAACCACTTGAGCTAGATCCACTCCCTGAAAAAGTTATTTTCAAACTCACTATGACTGCCCTGGCAGTTCTTCATATTCCCCAGGGCTTGGCCATTATGTAGAAATCCAGTTTTTAATGGGACTCTAATCTCCCGAGCAGCAACTTCTGCTGTTGACATTGTGCCTTATTTTGGGATGACTCCAAACTGTGGAGCCCAGGGATTTTTAGACAACCGGTAGTATTCAATGGAGGGTACCTCAGCTCCCCAGGGTACCCTCCTTAACTTCACTACATTAAAAAAAATTTTTTTATTACAGAAGTTGTGAACTTATAAAACAACTCATACACATGTGTAGAATTCCCATACAACACCCCTTTACCCATAGACCATACCATTGTGGAATATTTGTTACAGATTATGAGATAATATCATCAAACTATTACCACTAACTGTGGTCCATAGTGTACATTTGGCATATTTTTTCCATACGCCCCTATTATTAACACAGTACATATTTGATATTGATGCAAGAATATTACAGTCCATAAATCCATTAATTGTATTTTTCCCATGCTTCTCCACTTTCCCACCACCCTGCAATAGTGATATACATCTATCCTAGTTCACAGAAGGACATTCTTGCATTTGTACTGTTAGCCACAATTCTCATCCACTTCTGGGTTCACTGTTATTCAGTTCCTAGATTATTCTCTAGATTTCTTTCAATTTACATTTACATCCCTAGACTACCCATTTATAAACCAGCTGACTCACTATACTGTGTTATCATCAACTCCACCCATTTCCGCACTTTTATAGTCAAGTTAATTGAAACTTCTACATACATTAAGCATCAGTACTTCTTGCAGCCCTCCTCTTATCTCCTAATAACCTATACTCTAAGTTTCAACTCCATGTGTTTATTCTTCGTATTTAGTTCATTTTAGTGAGACCATGAAATATTTGTCCTTTTGTGCCTGGCTTGTTTTACTTAGCATAATGTCTTCAAGATTCATCCACGTTATCGTATGTGTCCCAATTTCATTTCTTCTTACTGCAGCATAGTATATACATCATATGTGTATACCACCTTTTGTTAATCCATTCATTGGTTGAAAGACACTTGGGTTGTTTCCATCTTTTGGCAATTGTGAATAACGCTGCTATGAACATTGGTGTGCAAATGTCTGTTTGTGTCATAGTTTTCAGTTCTTCTGGATATATTCCTAGTAGAGGAATTGCTGGATCATATGGCAGTTCTATATTTAGCTTCCTGAAGAACTGTCAAACCATCTTCCACACAGGCTGCACCATTTTACAATCCCACCAACAGTGAAGGAGTGTTCCTATTTCTCCACATCCTCTCAAGCACTTGTTTTCTGCTTTGTTAAAAATGGCCATTCTATTTGGTGTGAGATGATACCTCATTGTCATTTTGATTTGCATTTCCCTAACAGCTAATGATACTGAACATTTTTTTCATGTGCTTTTTGGCCATTTGTATTTCCTCTTTGGAGAAATGTCTATTTAAGTCTTTTGCCCATTTTTCAATTGGATTGCTTGCTCTTTTATTGTTGAGTTGTATGATCTCTTTATACAGAATGAAAATCAAACACTTATCAGCTATGTGGTTTCCAAATATTTTCTCCCATTGAATGGGCTGCCTTTTCACCTTCTTGATGAAGTCCTTTGAATCACAAAAGTGTTTAAGTATGATGAGGTCCCATTTATCCATGTTTTCTTTCATTGCTAGTGCTTTTGGTGTAAGGTTTAAGAATCCACAACCTACCTCTAGGTCCTGAAGATGTTTTCCTACATTTTCTTCTAGGGGCTTTATGGTTCTAGCTTTTATATATAGGTCTTTGATCCATTTTGAGTTAATTTTTGTATAAGGTGTGAGATAGGGGTCCTCTTTCTTTCTTTTGGCTATGGATATCCAGTTCTCCCAGCACCATTTGTTGAATAGACTGTTCTGCCCCAGCTGGGTGTGTTTGACAGGCTTGTCAAAAATTCACTACATTTTGATCAGATGACTATCAATGCCACTGATTTCTTTCAGAATTACCATACCCTGCTCAAGTGGTTTCCTTGAAAAAATAGTTCAGGAAATGTAGTGGACACTGCTGGTGTATTTTTCTCACAGGACCCTAATGTTGCTCAGGATTTTTGCTCAGTCTCCATATTCCACACAGCCATGTATCTCAGGGGAAGTTGACCTCATCTTCACAATCAAGGGTTGAATGGTCTAACCCATTCAACTTTCTCTGCCAGTTTGGTTCAATTGTGGGCATGAGACCCAATTATGCCCAGTGAAATGAGAGAAGTCTTCTGGAGAGTCTCTGAAACATATTTCCTTATTTCTAAGAGAGTTAAAAGAAGAGATGGGTTTTTTTTTTTTTTCTTTCTCTGAATATTGTCATTTCTGGGCATAGAACATATATATATATATATATTTTTTTTTTTTTTAAAGATTTTATTTATTTATTCATTTATCCCCCCCTTGCTGCTTGTGCTCGCTGGGTCAGCTAACCACGCCGTGCGGGCGGGCCTGCCCTCACCAGGAGGCCCCGGGAACCGAACCCGGGGCCTCCCATATGGTAAACGGGAGCCCTACTGATTGAGCCACAGCCGCTTCCCCATAGAACATATTTTGGATGTGTTGCAGTCCTTTGCTAGTAGCCTGAGGATGAAACTATAGGAATTCTGGGGAAGACAGAGCAATGATATGGAAAGAATCTGGATCTTTGAAGATAATGTTGAGCTACTGAATCCACTCATCCGGAAATTCTCCCTCTCTGAACTTCCTGTTACACAGGATCAATTTCCATTGAATCAGAATTTCTATTACTTGTGGCAAAAAGCATCTAAGCTAATACATTAATATTTACTTTTCTAGATTAGCAAATGCCTTTTTTCCTATTGTCTCTAGGAAAAATAATATGCAAAATTTTAAATATTCCTAAATCTTTATCTATGAATTGTTGTAGAGATTAGATATATCTCTAGTAGTTTCTGGGATGTTAACTGGACTCTTTAGTCGACATTCTTTCAAATACTATGAACAATTCCAGAATAGAAAACAGTTGATTAAACATAGGCTTCACTTCATAGGTAACTTCTGGTCAGATTTCAAAATTTGAAATCAAGCTTTGTCAAGTGGAAGATTGAAAACTGAAAATCTGCTTCTTTGCTGATGCCTAACTGGGTCTTAGTACTGCTGGTAATGGAACAGGGAAAGGGGATAATGGTTTAGTGATTAAGCACTGCCTGGTACATAACATCAGAAGTCCTGAAAGTAAGAAAATTAAGATTTTTTTTAAACTTTCAAATTGTAATCAAAGTATTTACATATCCTTCTAAAGACATTACCAGGTAATTATATAGTCATTTGTGTAATTACTTGTTTCTTTACTCCATGAGATTGTAAGCTCCTTGAGGGTAAGGACCATGTTTATCTTTTTCTTTACTGCTCTGCTAAAGCCTAGAGCAATCCTTGGTGTGGAGTACAGTGCTTTAAAGAGACTGTTGGTAGGAATACAGATGCTAAAGAGACTTTTTATGAGGCCTTAGAAGTAAATGATGAAATTATTATTGGAAATTGGAGGAGGTGAATGGTGTTTTAAAGGTGTAGAGAATTTAGCAAGATTGACTCCTGATGTTATATGGATGGCAGACTTTGAAAATGGTGAGCCTGGTCAGCTAGCTGATTCTGGAAATTCCAAGCCTCTGGAAATCAAGCCCCCAGATGATAGTGCCCCATTTGAGGACTTAACTAAACTTGGAACTTGTAAATCAGGATTGAAAATGCAGTTATCTAATAAAGACCTGTGGAAAGTCTTACTCTCAGGAAGCAGGACGCCTGCTTCCTGCATGCTAAACCAAAAAGCTTTTTGCGAGAGCTGTATGAACAAAACCACTGTCAGGCTGGACTAAAAGGGACATAGGAGGGAGATACGGATGGGAAAACAGCTTTAAGAGGAAAACCATGGAAGCTGAGATCTGGAATTAAGACATCTCCTTGGGCCAAGAGTGGAACCCCACCCATGTGTAAAGAGAGGGTGAGTTTGCCCTGGAAGTTGAAGAGGGTGGATGCTCCAGCCTGCTGTTCAGGGAAAGTTTTGCCAGCCCAGGCTACTGAGATGGTGGAGCACATTCCCCAAGGGTTGGGGAGAGTAAGGTTGTCACCCCATAGATCTGAGAGTGGTGGGCCTGTCCCCCATAGATTAGGGAAAGCCAGGTTGTCAACTCATTACTCTGAGGGGGTTGGGCCTGTAGGCCAGAGATTAGGGAGAATGTTGTCTCTCCTTCACTGTACTAACGGGGCTGAGATTGTACCCCAGAGATTGTGGAAGGTGTGGCCATCACCCTAATGTTCTTGGAGGGTGAGGTCTGGAGCTTGGTTGCCACCTAGATGCTTGATGAGGGTGGAACCAAGAAAATGGCCGTTGGGCAAGCCTGTAGAAAGGGTGGGTCCCCATGAGAGAAAAAACCATCATCTTGAGAATGACTCTCAGACTTTGAAATCTAATGAAATATGCCCTGCAGGTTTTAAGAACTGTTCTGGACTAGTAACTCATGTTTTCCTCCCAAATTCTCCTTATGATAATGCAAATGTTTATCCTTTGTCTGTCCCTTTGTATATTGGAAGCAGATAAATTGTTTTGTATGCTTCAGAGGTCTACCGCCAGAGGGACTTTGCCCCAAGACTGTATTTCTATAAACTGATTTTGATGTGATTTTGTGCTTAGCATTTGTCTTTTTTATATATACCTAATCTTAGCATTGCTACTGAAATAAGGTTTTTTGAATATTGTAATGTCTTTTTGGAATTCAGAGGGTGGAGTGTGGTAGTTTGATATTATTTATGAATTCCAAAAAGGAGATATTATGTGTGTAAACTGGTATGTTCCTTTGGACCTGATACCCTCTGATTGTATTAGATTTAGCTGAGACGTCTTTGATTAACTTATGTTAAGATTAGGCTTTGATTGGACCATGTCACTGGGGCTTGCAGGGTTGAGTCCCCACTGCCTTGGCGGGCTGATAAAACAGACTCGCACACAGAAGTAGGCACACAGAGAAGATACACAGAGGACCCTGAAGCCCAGGTTAGAGAGATGAGCCTGATAGTCTACAACTGACCTTGTGGAGAAACTAGAGAAGCTGAGCCCAGAGAGAAATGAGCCCTGGGAAGAGAGGAACCCAGGAAGCCTGAACCCTGGCAGCCATGTTGCTCCAACACATGGCAATAGACTTTGGTGAGGGAAGTAACTTATGCTTTATGGTCTGGTAACTGTAAACTGTAAATTTCTACCCCAAATAAATAGAACAGAGTTCTGGTACTTTGTATCAGCACCCCTTGGCTGACTAATAAACTGGGGAACTCATCCAGGACCCTCATCAGAGCCCCTGGCTTGCAGACTACCCTAGGGAATTTGGACTTGTGCATCCCCAGATTTGTGAAAGACAATTTTATAAAATCTCATACTACTTACAGGTATCTCGTGTCGGTTCTGTTACCCTGGAGAACCCTAATACAACTGTACATTTACTATCAGGCTTCAATTTCCCTTTTAGTGTACTTATTACTATTATCTTATTATCAATTGCACTTGTAACAGATGTGGCTAACTTGGAACAAGTGTAGTTCAAGTGCTGCAAGCCCACAATGAACACATCACTGCTTCTTTTCCTCCTTTCCTTTGGACCCTCCCTCTCTGGACCTTCTTCCTGTCTCCTGTCCTTTAGCTTCCTGTCCAGGATCAGTAAATCTCTGGATTTCCAATGGGGCTACTGTTCATTAGGAGATAAATTACTGGCTCTACATCACTCCCTAGATCTTCTGGGAACTTTGGTCAGTGCACTAGATCCCTGGTCATTGGAAGAAGCCTAGGTAGGAAAGAAAAATTCAGAGGCTAATGATAGCAAAGAGTGAAAACATGGGCTGTGGCTACTTTTCTTTCATCCTAGTGATCTTTCCTCAGTACTACATTATGTTGAGATGATGCTGTAGCAGTCTGGCAGTTTGATATAGTTATGAATTCCAAAAAGAGATATTGGATTATGCTTGTAAACTGGTCTGTTACTCTGGGCACGATTAAGTTATGATTAGGGCGTTGACTGGGCCATGTCAGTAGGGTGTTGAGCCCCACCCCTTGGTGAGTGGGGTCTCAAAGATAAAAGGACATGGCAAAGGACAGAGTTGGAGTTTTTCTGAGTTGGGAGTTCTGATGTTGGTCTTGAGCTGGAGTCCCGGAAGTAAGAGCGCTTGGTTGTGAGGAAAGAGAGAAGGCCCCGGGAAAAGAGACAAGCTGTTTGTCTGAGAGTCTACAGCTGACCTTGTGGAGGAAACAGAGGCGCTGAGCCTGGAGAGAAACGCAGCCCAGGGAAGAGAGGAACCCAAGAAGCCTGAACCCTGGCAAACACCAGCAGCTGTCTTGCTCCAACATGTGGCAATGAACTTTGGTGAGGGAAGAAATTTATGATTTAAGGCCTGGTAACTGTCGACTTCTACCCCAAATAAATACCCTTTATAAAAATCAACTGATTTCTGGTATTTTGCATCGGCACCCCTTTAGCCGACTAATACAAATGCCATGGTCTATTTTCACTCACCATCTGACAGAAATCTTTCAATTTCCATTTCAGTCCATTTCTGAATCTTTTCTCTATATATCACTTAATCATTGGGCCAAGAGGTACTAAATAGACTTCCCCTTATGCAAAAGGCCCAAGGGCAAGGTTTCCTATTGTATTAGTCAGCCAAAGGGGTGCTGATGCAAAATACCAGAAATCAGTTGCTTTTTATAAAGGGTATTTATTTGGGGTAGAAGCTTACAGTTACGAGGCCATTAAGTGTTAAGTTACTTCCCTCACCAAAGTCTATGGCCACGTGTTGGAGCAATATGGCTGTGAGGTCTGCCAGCTTCCCGAGTTCCTCTATTCCTGGGGCTTGCCTCTCTCCAGGATCAGGCTTGCTTCTCTCCACAAGGCCAGCTGTAGACTATCAGGCGAATGGCTTGTCTCTTCCTGGGGCCTTTTCTCCTTCCTCATGACCAAGCTCTGTGTGTGCTTGCTTCCCTGGGCTCCAGCATTAAAACTCCAACATCAAAAACTCCAACTAACTTCTCTGCTCTACCATGTAGTTTTATCTGAGTCCCCGCCCACCAAGGGTTCGGCACTCAACATCATACTGACATGGCCCAATCAAAGCCCTAATCATAACTTAATCATGCCCAGAGGAAGAGACCAGTTCATGAGCATAATCCAGTATCTATTTTTGGGATTCATAACTATATAAAACTGCCACACCTATATTCAAAATAATTTTATTAGTCTTGGTATTAGGCTTAATTCTTTTTTTTTTTTAAAGATTTATTTATTTACTTTATGCATTTTAAACCCCCCTTCCCCATTTGTTGTTTTGTGTCCATTTGCTGGGCAATTCTCCGTGTCTGTTTTCTGCCATCTCTTCTCATTCTCCTCCTCCAGTCCTCACCAGGATTCGATCCTGGAGACCTCCGATGTAGGAGAGAGGTATTCTGCCGCCTGCGCCACCTCAGCTCCTGGCTTCTGGAGCTTTTCGGAGCATCTCGTCTTGTCTCTCCCCTGTTACGTCATCATCCTGCTGCATGGCTCCCCGGGCCGGACAGCTCAGCAGCACACAGAGCCTGGCAGCCCATGCGCCTTCTATATATATATATATATTTTTTTTTTACTTTACCGGGAGGTCTCGGGGATCGAACCCAGGTCCCTCCATATGGCAGACGGACGCCCAACCATTTGAGCCACACCCGCCCCTAGGCTTAATTCTTAAAATCCTGTGTCTCTCTCACAGATCTTCTTTTACCATTAGAAGAGTAGTGATCCATTGGGGTCTTCTCTGAGAACTGCCTGCCATGTTAGTAGGGATAGGTCACCCATAGGGATGTTTATGCTATGTGACCCCTACTCAATTACGGTTGATTGGACCCTTGGTAGAACTTTACTCAAACTCAATCAGTTCCTCCTTCTCATGAATATGAATTGATCCCCATGCCTGCTAATTGGAAATGGAGTCCTATTATTGAGCAATTGGCCACTCCTAGCTCCCACATCTGTGTTATCTGCTTTGTAAATGCACTTTAGGAATTAATTTTGCAAATATTTGTAGGTAACCTGTTTTATGGCTGTAGAACTGTTTTCTGTTGGTAAATGCACTTTAAAGGTGGTCAAAAGTACAGGTAAGAAAGATGTAGCTGCAAATTGAGAAACTGGTAATTGACTCAAGGACTTGATAGTGTGAATTCAAGGGAATGGGTAGATCTGAGAGATATTGAGATTGAAGAAGTAACTAGACTTTACCAAAGACAGTGATAACTTGAAGAGGATTCCACTACTTCACAATTGGGGAACCATTTCAATTAATATTGGAGTGGCTGGTTATTGGGCAGAAAGGGCTCTCTGGGATTGTTGAGTTTTTTAAGTTATGGTTCTTCTCTCCACAAATAGCAGTGTGAACACAATCACAGAACTTCACTGTACTAAAACAGCAGTAGAACTATTCAGGAATTACTTTGTAAGAACCATTCATGAGATTTATACTGATGGTAGACACAATGTGAGCTAGCTAGCTTCTCTTTGTTTCATAGCTAGAGTATAGTAGACAACTGTTTTATAAATACATGGTTTTGATGACAAGGGTACTGGATTGAGAGACTATAAATAGTACATATTAGGAAGTTGATGTGGCTCAAGCGATTGGGCTTCTGTCTACCATATAGGAGGCCCAGGGTTTGATTCCCAGGGCCTCCTGGTAAAGGCAAGTTGGCCCGTGTGGAGTGCTGGCCTGTGTGTAGAGCTGGCCCATGCAGTAGAGCTGGCACAGCAAAATGACACAACAAGAAGAGACACAGAAGAGAGACAATAAGAGATGCAGCAGATCAGGGAACTGAGGCGGTGCAAGAGATTGAGGTCCTCTCTCCCACTCCAGAAGGTCCCTGGATCGGTTCCTGGTGCTGCCTAAAAAGAGACAAGCAGACACAGAAGAACACACAGTGAATGGACACAGAGAGCAGACAGCGAGCGCAAAAACAATGGGGTGGGGGGTAGGGGAGTAATAAATAAATAAATATTTTTAAAAAATACTATGTATTTATGAATGTTATTAAGAAAAAAATGATACAAAACCAAATCAAGTTGCCTGTGTCCTTGAGGAATTTCCAAAATTACAGAAAACACACTTTAAATTTAACTTAGTATATCTCATAGAGCTAAGAAAAGACCTTAATGCAATTAAAAAAAAAAAAAATAGTGGCTCAGTTGTTGCTCATAATGAGTCCATATTAGAGAAAAAAAATTTTTTTTGGCTGAAAGGAAAGGGAACAGGTGGGGATTGGATGTGGCTCCAGCAGTTGAATGCCTCCTTCCCAAATGGGAGGTCCCAGGTTCAGTTTCCGGTGCCTCCTAAAAAAAAAACAAAAAAACAAACAACAAGCAAACAAATGAAAAAAAAAAAAAGAAAAAAAACCCAAGTCAGGGGAGTTGATAGGGCTCAGTGGTTGAGCACCAGCTTTCCACATATGAGGTCCGGGGTTCAATCCTTGGCCCTGGTACCTAAAAAAAGAAAAAAAGAAAAAAAAAAAAAAGAAATAAAAAGGAACAGGTTTTTCAGTTAGATTGCGTTTGAAATCTGGCTGCTGCCATTTACTAGTTGTGTGTCTTTGTCCAAATTACCTAGCCTTTCTGAGACTGTTTTCTTATCTGTAAAATGGGGATAAGAATCAACTCGGATCCTTTCCTTTATTAGCAACTAGTCTCTTTGAAAGAAGCTGCTAGTCTCCCCCCACCCCGCCTTTTTTTTTGGATAGGTATTGCATTTATTGTAACGAATACTTGAATGCGGACTGAGGGCCAGGATCTAAATTATAGAGTTCTTTCTACAATGGCGGTCATTGTGTAGTCTAGTAGGTAATGGGCAAGATGGAATGAAGCCTAATAATAACAGCTATTATTATGAGCCTCTGAGCTTTTGCTATATGTGCCAGGTGCTGTAGCTACAAGCTTTACACACATTATCTCACTCTATCCTCAGATGACCTTGTGAGATAGGGTGAGATGGATCTCAACAGACTTATTTTATCGAAGAAGAAATTGAAGCCCAGAAAGGTTAATTTGTCCAGCTAGTGGATGGTGGATTCCAGATTGGAACCTGGGTTTCTCTCAACTACCAGAGAAAAAAAGGGGGAAAATGGCATTCTGGAATCCAGTATCTATGTGAGACGCCTGACGGGAAGGTGGGGAAGGAATCTAAATCATAAGCTTCCCTTTACTCACCCCTTTTTTTCTTAAAGAAAGTTTATTTATAAGAGTTTCTCACCACTCTGGACTGTCTGAAGAAACAGCTATACCGAAAGAAAGGCGGGCTGGGCCCAAGATTCCCGAGGACCCCGGCAGGCGGCCAAACGGTTGCCGGGGCTAGCCAGTCGTCCGGGCGGACTGTCAGGGACGAGGGGGCTCGCGATCCAGTAGGTAAAGTGGCGTCTGCAGGCCGGCTAGCGAGCAAGAGCGGGGGAAATTCGGCGCGTGAGTGAAGTAGAGCTCCAAGGCCGAGGAGTTGCATGTGCCAAGAAAGAAAAACGCTAGCCGCAGTTAGGCCCCGGCACACGGCTGGCTGGCCCTAACTCCTGCACGCTGCGGCCCCTCCCACTAGGCCCTCCCCTCCCCGTGCCTGTCCGGCCAATGGGCGGGGCGAGTGGACGCGCGGGGCGGGGCGCGCAATCTGCGCGCAGGTGCTGCCCGGCGTCCGGCCCGCCTGTTCCGCCGCCGCTGCCGCAGCCGTCGTGCGTGCCCCTCGCTGAGGGGCTGGGCCTGCGCTCTCTCCTCCTTCCTCTCCGCCTCCAGCTGCAGGCAGGACCCGTCTCCCGCTGTCTTTGGACCCCGTGCAGTCGTCCGCCCCGAGCACGGTGAGCTTTTAGGAGACCGTGGGAGCTCTTCCTGTCGCGTCTCCGGTGCCCGGGCCGGTTGCCCTGGGGCAGGCGCCGGCCCGGGCCAGGTAGCCGGGATGAGGCGAGGACAGCGTGCGACGCGGAGTGTGTGGATGAATGAGGCGCTTTCGGACTAGGCCGCGTCCGGGGAGCCGCCTGCACCTCACTCGGGAACGCCCTGGCGAAGCCGGGACGGCCAGTGGCCCAGTCTAGGGGGGCACGGTGTTGGGTGGGGGCCGACCTCTTTGTAGGAGGCCTCTTTGTAGGAGGCCAGAGGGGTTTGCCGGGAACAGGTGGGAGTTAAGACCCTGAGGAAGAAGTAATGGGGCACTGGGATCAGGGATCAGAGGCAGGAATATACTTCTTGAGTAGGGCCCCCCAGCGTGGCCCACGGAGCACCAACTGGAGTTAGAAGACTGGAGCCGTTTTAGATCCCAATTTGTAAGGTTAGCAGTCCTCGTGAGTTCAGTTTGCAGTAGGAAAGTGCGGTTAATTCTGCATGGAGGAACTTAGAGCCAGAACAAGCAAGGGACTGAGAAAGTATCGACTTTTATATATATATAAAAAGGTTAGTGCTTTAATTTAAGACTAGAAATAAGCAGAGTTTACATTCCAGAGGTGGCTTATGAAGACTGATTGAGTTTTACCTACAGAGCTTAAGGTGGAAGGGATTTGGTTGGAAGGACCTGATACCTGGCGGCGGTTAATCCGTGTGAAAAATGGGCGATTGTTGGGGGAAGGTTTGGTGGAGGTGACTCGGTTGCTGCCGGTTCTGCAGTGGGCTTTCTTTGACTACTTTCATGCGTATAACCATGTGTCAGGTTAAGAAATAAAGTGTTCTGTGAACAGTCTGGGTGGAGGGATTGGTAGCCAACATTTATGTTTATCTTTGATTCCCAGTGCCATATATTTTTCGATCAGTCCTTCCAGGACTTCTCAGGAGTGACTGAGAACCATCAGGATCAGATCGGTTTATACACTTTTTTTTTTTTGGTTAAAAAATCGATTTCATTTTCGTCAATTTTGGATTGATATATACGGTATATTTTCTTCTTAATCTATTGTTCAATGTTATTAGTGGCTCCCCAGTAATATATTTTATGTGATGAAATGTGTTTTTGGTCTATGTAAAAAGTTTTGTTGATATGTTTTTTTTGACATTTCAGATGCCCCCCAAAAAGGGAGGTGATGGAATTAAGCCACCCCCAATCATTGGAAGGTTTGGAACATCACTGAAAATTGGTATTGTTGGATTGCCAAATGTTGGGTAGGTGAACCTTGAGCTTTTCTCATTTTCATCTTGTAATATTTTGGGTCCTGTTTAGAAATGGGAACTCATGAGGTAATTTAAATTTAAATTGAAGAAAAGGGGTTAGGAAGCTGGAATATCTATGTATTGCAAAACTAAGTTTTAGTTTAGATGGTTTTTGTTTTTTTTAAATTGTCTTTTAGTTTAGATGGTTTTCTACACAGATACTGTGTGGAAACTTATGTACTTATGTTTGTTTTGCTAAATTCAGAGGAAGAAGTAATGAGAAAGCTAAAATATCAGGTTGGGGAACAGATGTGGTTTATTTTTTTTTTTTTTTAAAGATTTTATTTATTTATTCATTTATCCCCCCCTTGCTGCTTGTGCTCGCTGGGTCAGCTAATCACGCCGTGCGGGTGGGCTTGCCTTCACCAGGAGGCCCCGGGAACCGAACCCGGGGCCTCCCATATGGTAAACGGGAGCCCTACTGATTGAGCCACAGCCGCTTCCCCAGATGTGGTTTAAGCAGTTGAGTGCCTGCTTCCCATATATGAGGTCCTGGGTTCAATTCCTGGCCCCGGTATCGCAAAAAAACCAACCAACCAACCAACCAAACAAAAAAACAGGTTGAATCAGACCAACTATTTGCTTGAAACACTGTTGGTAGATATACAGTATGAATTTAACTGAAATTTGTTAGTTTAAAATTAATTTCAGTGCTGGCTAGCTACTAGAAGCCATGCAGTATGATATTTTAGAAAGCAGTTTTAAAAGCTCACTATAAATTTGGTTAGGTTCTTGGGAGATGGGGGATCAGATGACTGAATGAAGAAGGCAGCATCAGTTTTGAATTTAATATCGGATGTTGTTACATAAAAGGATATCTGTTGTAAAATGACTAAATCTGAAAGTTTTAAGAGCAAAAATTCAGAGTTTTATAATGTTTTAAAAATTAAAGCGAATAATTTATCGCAAATAAAACACTGATAGGAAATATATATGGAGCTTATCACATGCAACATAAACATTCAAAGTCTGCTTTTTTTCATTATTTACCCCCCTTCTATTATAATACCTTTCACTAACCTAAGTATGCATAGCAGTATAGCTTAAAATATAAAATGTCTCAAAAGTGGATTTATGGGTAACATCCAATATGGATTTATTAAGGGGGCTGAAGATATTTGGGGATGTGGTTCTAGGATTTTAGATTGATAGCAAGAAGGACAACCATGTTTTTCCATGTGATCCTTTACACCTCTGTCATAGAAATTCCTCAGTGAGTGGAACGTGATATATGACCAAGTAAGACAGATATAAATTCTTCTAATGTAAAACATAAGCAGGTGTGGCTGTCCTAATTTTAATCTTTCCTAGAGCTGGAGAGCTTTGCATTTTGAAGGAGTTTCCTGCTGTGATATAGGCTGCTTGCAAAGTAAGACTAAATAGAGAGTGGCAATGTAAGCAAAACAAATAATTAAGCAAAGTACTGGAGGGTGCTGTCAATAAACTTGAAGGCAAGATACAATCATTATGTATGTTGTGAGTTTTTATTGTGCTAGTAAGCAAGACATAGTTTTTAGATATTAAGGTACTTCTCTTATCTAGAACCACCCCAGTCAATGTAAGACTTGACTTTATTTTTTTATTTTTTTTAAAGATTTTATTTATTTATTCATTTATACCCCCCTTGCTGCTTGTGCTCGCTGGGCCAGCCAACCACGCCGTGCGGGCGGGCCCGCCCTTCACCAGGAGGCCCCGGGAACTGAACCCGGGACCTCCCATATGGTAAACGGGAGCCCCACTGATTGAGCCACAGCCGCTTCCCAAGACTTGACTTTAAATGGGACTGCTTAAAATGGGCCACCTTAAGTATTTCCTATATAAGGTTTTTAGCCATAGAGCATGGTAAAATCAATGTATGTGAAAATAACTTAAAAATATTTGATTATCCAGTATAAATGTGGTATTTATGCTTTTAAATTAACTTTTCCTCTCCCCACTTTTATTGGGGGTATAGTGTACACACAGAATTGACTCATTTTAAGGACACAGTTTGATGAATTTTGGTATTTGTGTTTGGTTTTAAATACTTCTTTTTTTAGGATTATCTTATACAAATTCTGGCTGTTTTAAATAAGAAAAGGGCATTTATTAGAAGGATAGGATTGAAGGAGGACCTGAATAACCAGGGTGTTGCTGTCAGAGGGGAGACCACATGTTGCTTAGCCACATGAACTCCTGAACCTCTGGGTATTTCTCATCTCCTGCTGCCTCTCCTTTTGTGATTCAAATTCCTGTGTGAGAGAGAGACTAGACATGTCTACTTCTGGATAGACCCACAAAAAATAGATTGGGCAGGAAGGATAGTTCTTTAAAAGAAGACCTGATAATGAAAAATGAGGACATTAAGTACAGAACCCATCAAAAAATCTCTTGATTTTGAGAGACCTGGGTGAACAAGAAGGCTTGCGTTTTTGTATGTGTAGGACTGATTGCCTAGAAACTTAGAGAGAGATATTATGTGGTAGCTAATAGTAACAGTTATTTATTGAATACTTATTTTATACCAATCACTATTCTGATTGCTTTATATGTATTATTTAATTAATCAACTGTTTAACATTCTCCCAATAGAATTTAAATTCCATGAGGCAGGGATTTTGTTGTTTTGTTCATTGTTTTATTTCTAGTGCCTAGACTAGTGTTGGGAATATAGGCACTCAGTAATTATTTGTGGGAGGACTGAAGAGGATAGTTTTTTTTTTTCCCCTTTGAAGCCATGTGTAGGTTAAATGATAAGGAGACATGTCTATTAAAACTGCTGCTTTTAATGAAATACACAGAATACCAAGCCAGAAATGTGAAGATTTGGTTTATACTTCTGTTCTGCCTTTTCTTAGCCGAGTGATATTTTATAAATTAACTTTTCTTGGGCCACAGTGTATTATTACTAGTGTGAGACTTGGAGATTGTTCAGGAAAACTACTTTTTGATGTTCCATATTTCTGTCATGTGACAGTTCTTATTGCTACCACTGTATTAGTTTGGATTAGGTTCAATTGAGAGTGCCAGAAAACCCCAAGTAACTGTAGCTTAATAAGAGGAAGTTTCTTTTTCACATTAAAGTGTTTATTTTGCAGTCAAAAATCCATTGGGGACCAAGTTCCTTCCAGTTCACAGCTCTGCAGTCCCTGTGGTGTGGCCCTTGTCCCCAGGTCCAAGGTGTCATGTTAATTTCAGGCAACTGGTTATCCAAAAGATCAAAGGGCCAAAGGACTTTGCCATATTTTCCTGTAACCTGCCACACCATACTTTTTTTTCTCTAAACTTTTTTTTTTTTTTTTTTTTATTTTTATTTTTTAAAGATTTTATTTATTTATTCATTTATCCCCCCCTTGCTGCTTGTGCTCGCTGGGTCAGCTAACCACGCCATGCGGGCGGGCTTGCCTTCACCAGGAGACCCCGGGAACTGAACCCGGGGCCTCCCATATGGTAAACGGGAGCCCTACTGATTGAGCCAAAGCCGCTTCCCTAAACTTTTTATTTTAAAGTAATTTCAATCCTACGGGACAGTTGCAAAAATAATACAAACCCCATACAGAGAACTCCAGCATATCCCCCATATCATCCCATCCCAAATACCTAAATCCACCCATTTTAACATTTTGTCACATTTGTGATATGATCCTGTTGATCCATCTATCCATCCATCATCATCATCTGTCTCTGTCTCTCTTTTCTGAACATTTGAGAGCAGATTGCACACATAATACTCCTTGAACAAATAATACTTTCAAATACCTTTTCTACAAACAAGGATGTTCACTTCTCCTTCACTTATCTTTGATAATTTTAGGGAAGTTATCAAGTTCAAGAAATCTAGCATTCCTGTAAAGCTTAAATTCTATATTCCAGTTTTTTCAAATATTCCAGTAATGTCTTTTTTTTTTTTTTTTTTTGTTTATTTTATTTAGTAATGTCTTTTTGAGCCTCTTTTCTCCTTCATTCTTAGATCCCACCCAGGATCACATATCGCATTTCAATGTCATTGTCTCTCTTTGTTTTTCATAATTAAAAAAATGGTTTTATTGTAGTAAAATACATATAATATAAATTTTACTATTTTAAAGTGTACAACTGAGTGACTTTAAGTACATTCATGTTGTACAGCAGTCACCTATCTATCTGGTTCCAGAACTTTTTCATTACCCAATCATTTTAAACCCATGTTTTAGCCATTACCATAAAAGGTTTTGTTTTTTTTAAATTTTTATTCTAATATCATTTATACAACCTAAAATTTCCCCCTTTACCCACATTTAACTGTATAATTCAGTGCTGTTAATTGCTAACATCACCACCACCCATTACCAAAATTTTTCCATTGTCCCAGATACAAACTTTGTATATTTTAAGCCTTAACTCCAGATTCCCTATGCCCACCCCATCCCCTGGTAATCTATATTCTAGATTCTGACTTTCTGAGTTTGCTTGTTCTATTTATTTCATATCAGTGAGATCATAAAATATTTGTCCTTTTCTGTCTGGCTTATTTCACTCAACATGATGTCTTCAGGTTTTATCTATGTTGTCATATGTATCAGAACTTCATTTATTTTTACTGCTGAATAATATTCCATTGTGTATGTATACCCTATTTTCCATTCATTAGTTGGTGGACACTTGGTTGCTTCCATCTTTTGGCAATTGTGCATAATGTTGCAGTGAACCTTGGTGTGCAAATAACTGTTTGAGTCTCTGCTTTCAATCCTTTGGGTATATATCTAGAAGTGGGATTCCTGGGTCTTATGCTAATTCTACACTTAACTTTCTGAGGAACTGCCGAATTGATTTCCACAGCAGCTACACCCTTTTACAGTCCCACAAGCAATGAATTGAGTATTCCTATTTCTCCACATCTTCTCTAACACTTGTAATTTTTTTTTTTTAGTAGCTGTTCTGGTGGGTGTGAAATGGTATCCTGTGCTTTTTAAAATCTTGTCAATTATTTGACCACCTTTTTTTCCTTAAATCAGTTTTGATACATATTAATAAAGGATACAATCCATCCAAAGTATACAATCAATGGTATTTGATTTAATCACATGGAACATTTTCATTATTACAATAATATTAATAATTAAAAACAAGAAACAGACAAAAAAAACTTAATACTTCTCAATCTTTCTATGCTTGCCCTGCTGTACATAGCTGCTATTCTGTTTCTATCTCTCTAGTTTATTGTATTTATATTTTGTATAGATGGAGTAAAGCAATATGTAGTACCTTGTGTCTAGTTTCTTTCCCTTACTATATTTCGTTTTTTTTTTTTTAACCCTTAATGGAAGATTATTAATATATTACTATATAGTACTGTCCATAGTTTGCTTTGGTTGTAATTTTGCCTGATAACATCTTGTAACATTAACATACATTTGTTCAGTTTCAAAGAAAAACAATCTCATATGTGAAATATTGCCCATATTCATATTTCACATGAGGTTTCACTATGCTAGACAGTCCCATGTTACATTTTTTAGCTTTCCTTCTTATAATAAACATGACCTTAGACTTTCCTTTTTAACCAGTCATAACCATATAGTAACACTGCTAGTTACAAACACTATGATGTCCTTTCACTTTTTCTATTCATTTCCAAAGATTAACAAACAAGATTTTTACCATTTCTGCACAGATTAACCCTCAGCTTTCATTCTCTAACCTCATTCTATTTTCTAGTGACCTATATTCTAGTTATTAATTCAATGAGTTACACAGTATATTTAGTTCATAATAGCTCAGTCATGCAGTATTTGTCCTTTTGTGTCTGGTTTGCTTCACTCATACCTGTCCTCCAAGTTCATCATGTTGTCATATACTTTACGACTTCATGTCTTCTTACAGCTGCATAATATTCCATCGTGTATATATACCATATTTGTTTATCCATTCATTAGTTGATGGACACTTGGGTTGTTTACATCTTTTGGCAATTGTGAATAACGCCGCTATGAACATCGGTGTACAGATGTCTGTTGTGTCACTGCTCTCAGTTCTTCTGGGTACCTAGTAGTGGTACTGTCAGGTCACCTGGCAAATCTTTATTCAATTTCCTTAGGAAATGCCAAACAGTCCTCCACAGCGGCTATACTATTCTACATTCCCACCAACAGTGAATTAACATTCCTATCTCTCCATAGCTTCCCCAACATGTGGAGTTTTCTGACTTTTTTAATAGTGGCCGTTCTAATAGGTGTGAAATGATATCTTGTTGCAGCTTTGATTTGCATTTCTCAAACTGCTAGTGATGTTGAACATCTTTTCATGTATTTTTTTGCCATTTGTATTTTTTCTTTGGAAAAGTATCTATTCATGTCTTTCACCCATTTTTATTTGCGTCATTTGACTTTTTATTGGTAAGTTGTAGCACTCTTTATATATATGGATATTAAGTCCTTATCAGATGTGATTTCAAATATTTTCTTCCATTGAGTCGGCTGCCTTTTCACCCTTTTGACACAGTTCTTTGAGGTGCAAAAGTGTTTAATTTTGAGGAGGTCCCATTTATTTATTTTTGTTGCTTATGCCTTGGGTATAAGATCTAAGAAACCACCACCTACCACAAGATCTTTAAGATATTTCCCTACGTTTTCTTCTGGTTGTTTTATGGTCCTGGCTTTTATATTTAGGTTTTTGATCCATTTGGAGTAGATTCTTGTATAGGGAATGAGATAGGGGTCCTCTTTCATTCTTTTGGTTATGGATATCCAGTTCTCCCAGCACCATCTGTTGAGGAGACTGTTTTGTCCAAGTAACGTGGACTTGATAGTTTGTCAAAAACCAATTTGCCATGGAGGTGAAAGTTTATTTCTGGACTCTCAGTTCTATTCCACTGATCAATGGGTCTATCATTTTGCCAGTACCATGCTGTTTTGACGACTGTAGCTTTGTAATGTTTTAAGGTCAGGCAGTGAGAGTCCTCCCATGTCACTTTTTTTTTTTTAGGATTCTTTTGGCTCTTCAGGTGCACTTTCCCTTCCAAATGAATTTGGTAATTGACCTATTTCTGTAAAGTGGGCTGTTGGAATTTTGATTGGAATTGCATTGAATCTGTCAGTCAGTTTGGTAAGATTAACATCTTCACGATATTTAGTCTTCCAATCTGTGAACATGGAGTGTCTTTCCATTTGTTTAGGTCTTCATTGATTTCTTTTAGCCTTTATTTGTAGTTTTCTGCATATATGTCCCGTAGTTCTTTGCTTACATTGATTCCTAGGTATTTAAGTAATTTTGTTGCTATTGTAAATGGAATTTTTTCCTTTAGTTCTTCCTCAGATTGTTCAATAGTGTACAGGAACATTACTGAATTTTGCATGTTGATCTTGAATCCTGCCACTTTGCTGAACTCGTTTATTAGCTCAGATAGCTTTGTGGTAGATGTTTCAGCATTTTCTAAATATAGGATCATATCATCTGCGAATAGTGAGTTTTACTTTTTCTTCTCCTATTTGGATGCCTTGTATTATTATTTTTTCTTGTCTAGTTGCTCTAGCTAGAACTCTTGTATAATGTTGAATAGCACCAGTGACACTGGGCATCCTTTTCTTGTTCCCGATCTCAGAGGGAAAGCTTTCAACCTTTCCCCATTGAGTACGATATTGTCTGTGGGTTTTTCATATGTACCTTTTATCACATTGAGATACTTTCCTTCTATTCCTATTTTTTGAAGTGTTTTTTATCAAGAAAGGATTTTGTTGAATGCTTTTCTTCATCGATCGAGATGATTGTGTTTCTTTTCCCTTCAATTTGTTAATGTGGTGTTTTATGTTGATAGATTTTCTTAAGTTGAACCACTTTTGCATATCAGAAATAAATACCACTTGGTCATGATGTATAAGTCTTTTGATATGCTGTTGGACTCTATTTCCAGTATATTTTTTTTTCCTTTTTTTTTTTTAAGATTTATTTATTTATTTATTTCTGCTCAATCTTTATTGTTTCTTTCTTTTGCTTGCTTTGATGGTGTTTTGCTGATCTTTTTCTAGTTTCTTCAGTTGTTCAGTTAGATCTTTGATTTAAGCTCTTTCTTCTTTTTTAATATAGGCATTTAGACCTATAAATTTCCCTGTTAAGACTGCCATTGCTATATTCCATGAGTTTTGATAAGTTGTATTCTTGTTTTCATTTGTCTCAGTATACATACTGATTTCACTTGCAATTTCTTCTTTGACCCAATGATTGTTTAGGAGTGTGTTGGTCAGCATCCACACATTTGCTAATTTATCTCTTTCCTGTCCATTATTGATTTCCAGTTTCATTCCTTTGTGATCTGAGATGGTGTTTTGTATAATTCCAACCTTTTTATATTTATTGAGACCTGCATTGTGACCAAACATGTGGTCTATCCTGGAAAGGATCCATGAACACTTGAGAAGAATGTATGACCTGTACAGTCTGGGTGCAGCATTCCATCTAGTTCTGTTATCATAATGTTCAAGTTCTATGTTTCCTTGTTGATTGCCTGTCTAGTTGTTCTATGTAAGGATGTGAGTAGTGTGTTTAAATCTCCAACTATTATTGTAGAGATGTTATTTCTCCCTTCAGTTTTGCCAGAGCTTGCCTCATGTATTTTGGGACACCCTGGTTAGGTGTATAGATATTTGTGACTGTTATTTCTTCCTGGTGGATTGTCCCTTTTATTAATATATAATGGCCTTCTGTATCTCTTATAACTTTTTTGCATTTAAAGCCTGCTTTGTCTGATATTGGTATGCTACCCCTGCTCTCTTTTGCGTGGAGTAACTTTTTCCAGCCTTTCACTTTCAGGCAGTTTCTCTTCTTCGGTCTAAGGTGAGTCTCTTGTAGGCAGCATATAGATGGCTCGTGTTTTTTAATTCATTCTGTCAGCCTATATCTTTTGATTGGGGAGTTTAATCCATTCACATTCAATGATATTACTGTAAATGCATTATTTACCTCCACCATTTTATTCTTGGTTTTCATAAGTCAGTTTCATCTGTTTTTTTAAGCTTTTGGTTTTCATTTCTGCTATTCTTTGTTCTATACTCTCCTCCATACCTCTTTCTCCTGTCTTTCTCTTTGAGGTTGCAAGATTCCCTTTAATATTCCTGTAAAGGTAGATTCTTTTTTTTTTTTTTTTTTTACCCGGAGGTACCGGGGATCAAACCCCGGTCTCTCCATATGGTAGACGGACGCCGAACCTCTTGAGCCACATCCGTTTCCCAAGGTAGATTCTTTTTAAATAACTCTCTTAGTTTTTGTTTGTGAATGTTTTAAACTCAGTCTTATATTTGAAGGATAGTTTTGCTGGATAAAGAATTCTTGGCTGGCAGTTTTCCTCTTACAGTATCTTAATTGTATCATTCCATTGTCTTCTTGCCCCTGTGGTTTCTGATGAGTAATCCACATTATGTCTTATTGGGCATTCCTTGTATTTGATGGTCTGCTTCTCCCTTACTGCTCTCAGAATTTTCTCTTTATCTTTGACATTTGACATTCTGAGAAGTATGTATCTTGGAGTAGTTGTATTTGCATTTATTCTGATTGGGGTACATCATGCTTCTTGAATGTATAAATTCATTTCTTTCATGAGAGTTGGAAAATTTTGAGTTATTATTTCCTCAAGTACTCTTTCTGCTCCTTTTCCCTTCTCTTCTCCTTCTGGAACTCGTATGACACGTATTTTGTTGGGTTTTGTGCTGTCATTCCACTCCCTGAGCTCCTGCTCTATTTTTTCCATTCTTTTCTCTCTTTTCTTTTCTCTCCTCAATTTCAGCTGTTCTGTCTTCTGTATCACTTATTCTTTCTTCTATCATTTTGAGTGTGCTGTTGTATATCTCTAATGTGGTTTTTTTTTTTTTTTAAAGATTTATTTATTTACTTTATCCATTTTAAATCCCCCTTCCCCATTTGCTGTTTTTTTTGTGTCCATTTGCTGGGCAATTCTCTGTGTCTTTTTCCTGCCATCTCTTCTCATCCTCCTCCTCCAGTCTTCACCAGGATTCGATCCTGGAGACCTCCAAATGTAGGAGAGAGGTGTCCTGCCACCTGCGCCACCTCGGTTCCTGGTTTTTGGAGCTTTTGGAGCATCTCGTCTTGTCTCTCCCCTGTTACGTCATCATCTTGATGCATGGCTCCTGGGGCTTGGCGGCTCACCGGCACACAGAGCCTGGCAGCCCATGCGCCTTCTATATATATATTTTTTATTTTACCAGGAGGTCCCGGGGATCGAACCCAGGTCCCTCCATATGGCAGACGGACGCCCAACCATTTGAGCCACATCTGCCCCCTCTAATGTGGTTTTGATCTCACCGATTGTGTCTTTAATTCCCATGAGCTCTGTTACTTTTTAAGTTAGATTTTCAAATTCTTCTTTGTGCTTTTTTAGTGCCTTCTTGATGTCCTTTATCTCTTTAGCTATATTCTCTTTCAATTCATTAATTTGATTTTGGAAATTTGTGTGCATCTCGTTTAGTTGTCTCAAATCCTGCATCTCTTCTTAGGCTTTGATATATTCCTTTTCTTGTGTCATTTCTTCCATTTTCTTAGCATGGCTTGTAAGTTTTTGCTGATGTCTAGGCATCTTATTAGGGTGATGAGTTTACCCAGATGCTCAATTTCTCTTTTGTAGACTTTTAGCAGTGTGTGGCTGTGTGTTACTGCTGTTCTTTGATTCTTGGTTCAATCTGTCTGGGTCTTTAGGATTGTCCCTGGTTGTTGCTCAAATCTGGGTCCTGGACCCAGTAATGGGTTGCAGACCCACTCCCTAGGACCTGGGGAGGGAGTCTGTAAAGGCTGGAAAAAGCCTCTCTTTCTTTCTTACTTTTAATTTCCTCACCTGTACTTGTTTGGTCTGCCAGCAGATGAATCTCTTTGGCAGCCCTCTCAGTTCAGTGCCTGGTCTGAGTGTGTTTGCTGCAATATGGACTGGATCATTGTGACAGAGGTTTCTGCCTGGAGGCTACATGCCTTATAATTCAAACTTTCTGATTCAGTTCTCCAACTTGACTGGCAGCCTCCTCCCTTTTCCCTGGTGGGACATAATTCCACTCCCTTCTGTGAACTCAAAAACCATCCCAGTCAGTAGAGAGGGATATTGAGCTGGTTGGATCTCTTTATTCCCTTGCTTGTTCCTGTGGCAAACAATGGTGCCTCTCCACCTGGCCTGGGAGGGCTTGTGGATACAGCAGACCAAATTTGTGGGTCAAAAGCTCAGTCAGCTGTAGGCTATGTTCTTTCCTGGGGAGGTGGGTCCCTGGGGCTCCCTTTGTAGCCGTCATCCCTGAGGCCTGAGAACTCAAAAGTGTCTATAGTATGGGGTAGGGTGCTGGCATTTCCTGCTGCAAATTCTAACTCACAGTTTTGTCATCACAATTCTTTTCCTTTGCACTCTCTCCTGTGGGCAGTGTCCAGAGATTGTTTCCAGGCCATATCTGCCTGTCCTCTAGCTAGTTTTTGGGAGACAAGAGAATCCTCTGTCTTTCTAGTCTGCCATCTTCCCAGACATCTGCTGGAATTTTGATTGGTATTTTTTTTTTTTTTTTTTTTAAAGATTTTATTTATTTATTCATTTATCCCCCCCTTGCTGCTTGTGCTCGCTGGGTCAGCTAACCACGCCGTGCGGGCGGGCTTGCCTTCACCAGGAGGCCCCTGGAACCGAACCCGGCGCCTCCCATATGGTAAACGGGAGCCCTGCTGATTGAGCCACAGCCGCTTCCCGGTATAGCTTTTTTTTTTTTTTTTTTTTTTTTACCGGGAGGTACCGGGGATCGAACCCTGGTCTCTCCATATGGTAGACGGACGCCGAACCTCTTGAGCCACATCCGTTTCCCTTGATTGGTATTGTGTTGAATCTATAAGTCAGTTTAGATAAGCTTGACATCTTCTAATCCATTAACATGGAATGTCTTTCCATTTGTTTAGGTCTTTGATTTGTTTTAGCATTGTTTTGTAGTTTTCTGAATAAAGGTTCTATACATCTTTTGGTTAAATTAATTCCTAGATATTTAAATCTTCTTGTTGCTATAGTAAATGGAATTTTTTTCCCTGATTTCCTCCTCAGATTGTTCAGTACTGTGTACAGAAACATTACTGATTTTTGCATGTTATCTTGTATCTCCAAGTTTGCTGAACTTGTTTATTATCTGAAGTAGTTGTCTTAGACATTTCAGAATTTTCTAAATATAGGATTATATTATCTGCAAATAGAGTTTTGCTTCTTTTTTTCCTATTTGGATGCTTTTAAAAAAATAATTTTATTTTTTCTTGTCCAGCTGGTCTAGCTAGAACTTCTAGCAGATTGTTGAATAACAGTGATGACAGTGACAATCCTTGTCATGTTCCCAATCTGAGAGGTAAAGCTTTCAGCCTTTCCCCATTGAGTATGATGTTAGCTGTGGTTTTTCATAAATGCCCTTTATCATATTGAGGAGTTTTTCTTTTATTCCTATTTTTTGAAGTGTTTTTATCAAGAAAGGATGCTGGATTTTGTTGAATGCCTTCTTTGCATCAGTCGAGATGATCATGTAGTTTCTTTTTCTTCAATTTGTTAATGTGGTGTATTACGTTAATTGATTTTCTTGTGTTGAACCACCCTTGCACACCAGTATAGGGTTAATGTAAGTTTTTTGTGCATTTCTAGGAATTTGTTCATTCCATCTAGGTTGTCTAGTTTTTTGGCTTACAGTTTCTCATAATATCCTCTTATCCTTTTTGTTGTTGTGGGGTCAGTCATAATTTCTCCCCTTTAATTCCTGATTTTATTTATTTGCATCTTCTCTCTTTTTTTCTTTGTTTAGCTAGGGGTTTGTCACTTTCATTGATCTCAACCAAGTTTTGGTTTTGTTGGTTTTTCTCTCTTTTTTTTTTGTTCTTAATTTAATTGATTTCTGCTCTAATCTTTACTATGTCTTTCCTTCTGCTTTTGGTTTCCTGTTTTTTTCCTAGTTCCTCCAGATTTTCAGTTAGGTCTTTGATTTTAGCTTTTTCTTCTTCTTTTTTTTTTTTTAGGTGTTAAGGTTATAAATTTCCCTCTCCTTTGCTGTATCCCATAAATTTTGATAAGTTGTGTTCTTGTTTTCATTTGTCTCAATATATTTACTAATTTCTCTCGCAATTTCTTTGGCCCACAGATTGTTTAGGAGTGTGTTGTTTAGTCTCCACACATTTGCAAATTTCCCCCTTTCTCGTCTATTATTCATTTCAGATCAAAATCAATATTTCTTTAGTCCTGTGCCAGGTCCCAGGGTGAACAGTGGTGTGGCCCCACCCAGCCTGGAAGGGCTCATGGGCTCTAGCAGAACAAATTTGCTGGCCAAAGGCTGAATCCAGCCTTTAGGCTGAATTCTCTCTTTACCCTTTCCTTGGCATGTGAGTCCCTGAAGACCCCTCTGTCTGTTGCACCCAGCTGGAGGCTAGAGAATTCAAAGCTGTCTGTTCAGAGGGTGGGGGGATGGGTGTGGGGAGCTGCAGCTGCAGTTTTTACTCACAGATTCTTTTTCTTTGCCCCCTCTCTTCTGGGTGGTGTCCAGCCTTCCCCTGGTATCCTAAACTCTAGAACATTACCCCCTCAGGCCACTCTGCCTGTCCTCTAGCTAGGTTTCTGGGAGAGAAGTGGAGTCCTGTGTCTCTTTAATCTGCCATCTGACCAGAAGTGACCACCTGTTTTTTATTGTGATATTATCACATACATCCAAAAAAGTGTTTAGTCATATCGGTTGGGTTTAACGAAATGGTTAGAAAGCAAAAAACATTGTAAACAAAGCACAGGTAAAATACAGAACATTGATGACTACACTCTTCCCAGACATTCCTTTTGTGTGTGTTTTTGATTACAATACTCTTTATATCCCCTAAAAATAAAATAACCACTCTCCTGACTTACATTAACCAATTCTATGCATTCTTTATATATCTATGAACTGTCTATGAATTCCTAAAAATTATAGTTCAGATATACCTATTTTGTAACATTTTAAAAAATGTTGTCATACTATATATGTCTCCTGGGCCTGCCTTCATTTATATTAAAGTATAATTTATATATAATATATATTTATATACATATACATGTGCATTTATAAATCATGGATTTATGTATAATAAATGAAATTTTATATAATTCATTTTATATTAAACACAGGTTTTGAGTGTACAGTTTGATGAATTTTGATAAATACACACAAGTCAAATGTAGAAGCTTTTTACTTTGCAGAAAGTTCCCTCATGTTCATTTCCATTCAGTAACACCTTTTCTTTGAAGCATCCTTTGTGCTTTTATCACCAGAGCTTGGTTTTGACTGTACTACATCATAAAAATGGAATTTTTTATGTGTGTATTCTTCTATGTCTGGATTCTGTCTTGAGATTCCTATGTGTTGTTGTATGTACCAGTGGCTCATTCTATTTTATTGACAAGTTGTATTCCATGTGTGACTGTACCACAATTTTTTTATTCATATAGTTGTTGATGGACATTGGGTTGCTTCTAGTGTTTGGCTATTAAGAGTGAAGCTACCTTGATCAGTCTTATACACGTCTTTTGAGGATATGTATTTTTGTTTCTCTTGAGTATAAACCTAAGAGAAGAATTGCTGAGACATAGGGTAGATAAATGTTTTTGTTTTTTAATTAGAGAAGTTGTAGGTTTATAGAAAACTTATGCATAAAATCTAGAGTTCCCATATACCACTACATTATTAACACTTTGCATTAGTGTGGTACATTTGTTATAATTCAAGAAAGAATATTTTTATAATTATGCTATTAACTATAGTCCATTGTTTAACAATAGGGTTCACTGTTTATATTGTGTAGTCCTATGTGCTTTTTAAAGTCTTTTTATTATAGTAACATATATACAAACTAAAATTTCCACTTTTAACCATATTCAGATGTATAATTCAATGCTCTTAATTACCTTCACAGTATTGTGTTATCATCACCATCCAATACCAAAACTTTATGAGAAATCCAAACAGACACTGTATAGTTTAAGCATTAACTCACCATTCCCTGCTCCATCTTGCCCCTTAGTGACATATAATTTATTTTTTTAATTAAATTTTTTATTTTTATTTTTAAAGAAACTTTAGATTACATAAATGTTACGTAAAAAATATAAGGGATTCCCATATGCCCCCCTCCCTCCCCCTCCCACACTTTCCCACATCAACAACATCCCTCATTAGTGTGATACATGGGAGTAATGTATGATTTAGGTCCTAACTCTGTTTATTCTAATTATTTCATATCAATGAGATTATGCAATCTTTGTTCATGTTGACGAAGCTTCCTTCTATTCCTAGTTTTCTAATTTATTTTTTAACAATTTATTGAAGTATACCATTCATACATGAACATACATAAACAATAAATGTTGAGTAAACATTGTGAACTTAAAAAACAAACATGCATAACATCATACAGGGCTCCCACACATCATTCCACCACAAATACTTTGCATTGTTGTGAAACATTTGTTAATAAACTATGAAAGAGCATCATCAAAGTATTACTACTAACTTTAGTCTATATCTTATTCCCCTATACTTTTTAAAAAAGGATTTATTTATTTATTTATTTATTTACTTTTATCCATTTCCCCCACCCCATTTCTGCTGTTTTTGTGTCCATTCGCTGGGCAGCTCTCTGTGTCCGTTTCCTGTCCTCTTTTCTCATCCTTCTCCTCCTGTCTTCACTGGGATTCGATCCTTGGAACCTCTGATGTGGGAGAGAAGCATCCCACCGCCTGTGCCACCCCAGTTCCTGGTTTTTCAGCACGTCTTGATCTCCCTTGTGTCCACTCTCCTGCTACGTTATCATCTGGCTGTTTGGTGAGCAGGGCCTGATGGTGCACCCACACATGGGGCCTGGTGGCACACCACGCACGGGGCCCGGGGGTCTCACCTGCTTGAGGGGCCTGGCGGCGCACCTGTGTACGGGGCCTTGCGGCCCACGTGCCTTCTATATTTTTCTTTTTACTTTTCTTTTTTTACCAGGAGGTCCTGGGGATCGTACCCAGTTCCCTCCATGTGGGAGATGGACATCCAACCATTTGAGCCACACCTGTCCCCCTGCTATATCTCTTAAAGTTGACCAAAGATACCTAGAGTTACAGTCATTTCCCATACTAGATGGGCATATAATAAATCAGGCTTAGTTTATCACCAGCATTCTAAAAACGAGACCTAGGGAGAAAAACTAGGTCTGGGAACACATGCATGGTTTCTAATATAGCAAATGTTTAGCTTACCCTGATTATGACAAAATCAGGACAGCGAGAATATTCACAACTAATTGTTTTTATCAAGAAGCAATGCTGGAATTTGTCAAATGCCCCTTTTCCATCATTTAAAATGATCATGTGTTTTTTTTTCCTTCATTCTTTTAATGGCTATATTACATTACTTTTTTTCTTATTTTGAACCACCTTTGCATACCTGGGATAAATCCAATTTGGTCATGGTATATAACTCTTTGAGTACTTTTTTTTTTTTTAAAGATTTTATTTATTTATTCATTTATCCCCCCCTTGCTGCTTGTGCTCGCTGGGTCAGCTAACCACGCCGTGCGGGTGGGCTTGCCTTCACCAGGAGGCCCCGGGAACCGAACCGGGAGCCCTACTGATTGAGCCACAGCTGCTTCCCTCTTTGAGTACTTTTGGATTTGGTTTGCTGGTGCTTTGTTGAGGATTTTTGCATCTATATTCATAAGAGACATTGTATGAAATTTTCTTTTGTTATTGATTTCTAGCTTGTGGTCAGAAAATAAGCACTGTATGATTTCATTATTTTTGAATTTATTGAAACTTGTTTCATGACCCAACATACAGACTATCCTGGAGAATCATCCACGTGCACTTGAGAAGAATGTGTATTCTGTTTTTGTTGGGTGCGGTATTCTATAAATGTCTGTTAGGTCTAGTTGTTTTAGAGTCTTGTTCAAGTCTCGTACTACCTTATTGATAATCTGTCTAGATATTCTCTTTCTTATTGAAATTTTGTATTAATCTCGCCTACTATTAATATAGAACCATAAATTTCTCCCTTCAAATCTATCAGTATTTGCTTCATGTATTTTGAGGCTGTGTTGTTAGGTTTGTATATATTTATAATTGTTACATATTCTTGTTGAATTGACCCCTTGTCGGTATACAATTACCATCTTTGTCCTTGTAGCTGTTTTTTACTGAAAGTCTATTTTATCTGATATTAGTATGGCTACATCAGCTCTCCTTTGGTTACTACTTGCATGATATATTATTTTCTATCCTTTCACTTTCAACCTACTTATGTTTTTTTTTTTTTTTTTTTTTTAAATGATCAATGTTGACTTTTTTTTTTTTAAAGATTTTATTTATTTATTCATTTATCCCCCCCTTGCTGCTTGTGCTCGCTGGGTCAGCTAACCACGCCGTGCGGGCGGGCTTGCCTTCACCAGGAGGCCCCGGGAACCGAACCCGGGGCCTCCCATATGGTAAACAGGAGCCCTACTGATTGAGCCACAGCCGCTTCCCCCTACTTATGTTTTTGAATTTAAGGTGAGTCTCTTGTAGACAGCATATTGTTGGGTCTTGCTTTTTTAAATCTATTCTGCCAATCTCTGCCTTTTAATGGGAGAGTTTAATCCATTTACATTTAAAGCCTTTAATGATAATGTAGGATTTTCTTCTGCCATTTTGCTATTTAGCTTTGTATGTCTTCTACCTTTTTTGTCTCACAATTCTTCGATTAATGCCTACTTTCATATTTATTTAATTTTTTTGTATTATATTGATTCCCTTCACTTTTCTATCTGGATGTATTGTTCATATATTTTCTTTATGGTTACTGTGGAGTAAAAAATTTAACCTCCTAAATCTTTAACAATTGTATTTGTTTTAATACCAACTTGACTTCAATAGTGTGGACATACACTGTATCTATACCCCTCTGTTCCCTCACCTTTTCTTTTTTTTGTACATCTTTTATACATTGTATGCCCCAAATCACAGATTTATTGTTATTTTTGATGTATTTGCATTTTAGTAACTGTAGGAAGTAAGAAGCAGAGTTACATACCAAAAATATGATAAAATAGTACTGTCATTTATAATTACCCATGTGATTACCTTTACCTGCTTTGAACCACTGTCTAGTATCCTTTCCTTTCATCCAAAGAATGCCCTTTGGCACCAGGTGTAGTGGTAATGAAGTCCCTCAACTTTTGTTTATCTAGAAATATCTTAACCTCTTCCTCATTTTTGAAAGAAAGTTATGTTGGATATAAAATTCTTAACTGGCAATTGTTTTCTTTCAGTACCTTTAGTTGCCTTCTTGCCTCCATGGTTTCTGATTAGAAATCAGCACTTAATCTAATTGGGACTCTCTTGTATATAACATGTCACTTTTCTCTTGCAACTTTTAGAACTCTTCTTTTTGTCCTTTGTGGTCTACAGTTTAATCAATGTTGGAAGGGAATATTTTTCTTCAAGTTTATCCTGCTTGGTGTTCTTTAGGCTTCTTGGATGTGCATGCATATTCATGTCTTTCGCTAAGTTTGGGAAGTTTTCTGTCAATTCTTTGACTATTCCTTCTGCCTTTCTCTCTTCCTTTTACTTCTTAGATTCCCATGATGTGTGTTTTGGTGCATTTAGTCCCAGAAGACTCTTAGGCTATTTTAGTTTTTTTATAATTCCTCTTTTTTTTTTTTTCCTGCTTCTCAGCATGTCTCATTTCAATTATCTTGTCTTCGAATTTGCTGATTATTTCTTCTGCCAGATTCAGTCTTCTGTTGAAACCCTTCTGGGCATTTTTCATTTCACTTACTGTGGTCTTTAGCTTCAGTAGTTCTGTTTGCTTCCCTTTCAAAATTTCTTTCTCTTTTAAAAGATTCTCATTGTTCATTCATAGTTGTCCTGATATTATTTAGTTCTTTCTATTTTTCTTTATTTCCTTGAGCATATTGAAGATTTTTTTTTTTTTTTTAAAGTCTTCATCCAGACCCATAGTTTGGTCTTCTTTGTTGGTGTTTTCTGGATTTTTATCTTTTTCCTTTGGATGGGCCTTCATTTCCTCTTTCTTTCTTTGTCTTGTAATCTTTGGTTACACACTCTAATTTTCATTTTATTTTATTTATTTATTTATTTATTCTTTGGAATTAATAGTTTTTTCTTTTAATCTCCCTTGCCCCCCTTTCTCTACATCTGTAACACCTTCTTTTCCTCCTCCAAGTAACACTGCTTATTTTTATATCACTATGAGTCTTAATGTTGCCTTTTTTTTCCTTTTTAAATACATAGGAGGTACTGGGGATTGAACTTGGGACCTTGTACATGCGAAACAGGTGCTCAACCATCAAGCTACACTCACTCCCCACACTTTAATATTTTAAAATGTTATGTCTTGGGAAGCGGCTGTGGCTCAATCAGTAGGGCTCCCGTTTACCATATGGGAGGCCCCGGGTTCGGTTCCTGGGGCCTCCTGGTGAAGGCAAGCCCACCCGCATGGCGTGGTTAGCTGACCCAGCGAGCACAAGCAACAAGGGGGGGATAAATGAATAAATAAATAAAATCTTAAAAAAAAAAAAAAAAAAAAAAAAATGTTATGTCTGGGATTTATTCCCTGAGCTGTCTGTTTCTTGAGTTTCTAGCAGCTGGTGATATGAGAGAGATTTTTTTGAGTGTCAGTCCTTCCTCCTTGTGCAGGAAGGTCTGCACAAGGTAAATGCAGTGCAAGGCCCTCCATGTATTTCCTAGGCTTGTGCTTGCATTTTTAAACTCATTCTGCCAGTCTCTGCCTTTTGACGGGAGAGTTTTGACGGGGGAATGACTTAAGGGTTCTGGCCTCTTCCTTCTGCTCCTCCCTGGATACTGTACAGTGCTCTATTGGACTCTGGAGTTTTGAAATTTTTGTTTCAGATGGTTCCTGCCTCTTTAATAGTTGTTCTAGTGGAACGGCTGATTCTTTTTTTAAAACAATTTATTGAAGTATATCATTCATACATGAACATACATAAACTATAAGTGTTCAGTAAACATTGTGATCTTACAAAACAAACTTGTAACATTGTACAGGGCTCCCACACATCACCCCCCCACAAACATCCTGCATTGTTGTGAAACATTTGTTAACAAATCATGAAAGAGCATCTTCAAAGTATTACTACTAACTATAGTCCGAATCTTCCTCCCCTATACATTTTTTTAAGGATTTATTTATTCATTTATTTACTTTTATCCACTTTTACCCGCCCCCCTCATTTTTGCTGTTACTGTGTCCATTCACTGGGCAACTCTCTGTGTCCATTTCCTGCCCTCTCTTCTCATCCTTCTCCTCCTGTCTTCACTGGGATTCAATCCTCGGAACCTCCAGTGTGGGAGAGAGGCATCCTACTACCGCCTGTGCCACCTTAGTTCCTGTTTTTTCTGTGTGTCTCGTCTTGGCTCTCCTTTGTGTCACTCTCCTGTTATGTCATCATCTTGCTGCGTGGCTTGTGGGGCCTGGTGACTCACCCGCAGGTGGGATCTGGCGACACGCCTGCGCACGGGGCCTGGTGGCCCACAAGGGAAGGGCTGATTTTTGAGACTTCTTAGTTTGCCACCCTTCCCATAATTCTGCAATTGTCTCTTTAGTTGCTCTTTCTTTTTAAAATAATTATTTAATTGTAGAAACATATATACAACATAAACCTTCACATCCCAGTTATTCCTGAGTATATTATTCAGTGGTATTAATCACATTCACAATATTGCGGTACCCTCACCACCATGTGCTGCTTGAACCTTCCTCTCACCCCAAACAGAAACTTTACATCCATTATGCATTAACTTCTCATTGCTCCTGTCCCACACCCCTGGCAACCTGCACTCTGCTTTCTGTCTCTATGGGCTTGCATATTCTCTCAGATTTTCTTTATGGTTACCATGGTGCTTAAATTCAACATCTTAAACCTATAACAATCTCATTTGGTTTGATACCAACTTAACTTCAATAGCATATACAAACTATGTTCCCTTACCCCTATGGCCTCCCATTTTTCTGTAGTTCTTGTCATAGATTACATATTTATATGTTATGAGGCCAAAACCAGTGATTTATCATTACGTTTTATACATTTGCCTTTTAGATCCTGTAGGAAGTAAAAAGTGTAATTAGAAACCAAAAATACAGTGGTACTGGTTGTCACACCATACTACTGCTAACATCTCTTTGCTCAGAATTCAGTCAAAAGAATTTAGTTGCAAGGATGATCTGTTAAAAATTTTATTGCTATGGAGGAAGGGAAGAATGGGTACTGGGGGACAGCTAGAATACTCTGCTTCAAACACTGAGGATGCCCAGGGGAGTAAATTGTCTTGCTTAGCTGATGCAGCTGGAAATGTCCTTTGGTTTTTCATACAACTTGCCTTCTCCCAGTTTACCAGACACCAATCACAGAGTCTTTAAATGCTATTTACTTTTGCTGAAAGAAATGGTGTAGGAAATGCTAAATGACAAGATAATTATGATCATTCTTTTAGTTATTTATTGTGTAGCAAACCACTCCAAAAGTTTGTGGTATAAAACAATTTATTTTTTTTCATGATTCTGTAGGTTAGCTGGGCGGGTCTTCTGGTCTCACTTGACTTATGTGGCTGCATTTAGCTAATGTCTGGTGAGAACTGGAAGGTTCTAGATGGCTGCACCCACAAGTTTGGGGCCTTTTCAGGGATGGCTGAAAGTGTGAAGGGCACTTCTGTTCTCCTTTACATAACTTCTTTTTTTTATTCCTCCATGAGGTTTCCAGGCCAAGTTTCTTTATGGCATGGCCTCTGGTTCTCAAGAAAGTAGAAGTGTGGAAGTAGCACAATATTTTTCTTCCTCCTCCTTTTGGTCAAAGCCCAGAGACAAGGAGGGAGGAATAATAGACTCCACCTCTTGATAGGTGGTGTGGCAAAGAATATATGGCCATCTTTAATCCACTACAGTTAGTATTGTCTTCAGTGTCTTCCATAAGTTTTGGTATGTTGTGGCTTTGTTTTCATTTACCTCTTAAGTATTTCCTTATTTCTTTTTAACCCATTGCTTGAGTGTGCTGTTTAATTTCCACATATTTGTAAAATTTCCAGTTTTCCTTCTGTTAATTGATTTCTAGCTTCATTCTTTTGTGGTCAGAGAGATTACTTTTTATGATTTCAATATTTTTAAGGGGGACGGATGTGGCTCAAACGGTTGGGCGTCCGTCTCCCATATGGAGGGACCTGGGTTCGATCCCAGGGACCTCCCGATAAAAATAAATAAATAAAATAAAATGTTTAAAAAAATATATATATATATATATATTTTTTTTTAAGTTATTGATACTTCTTATGCCATAACATATAGTATATCATAGGGAATGATTTGTATGCACTTGAAAAGAATGTGTATTCCCCTGTTGTTGGGTGAAGTGTTCTATAAATGTTGGTTAGATCTAGTTGATTTATAATGTTATTCAGATCCTCTATTTCCTTACTGATTTTCTGTTCAGTGTTGAAAGCGGTGTATTGAAATCTCCAACCAATATTATAGAACTGTCTATTTCTCTCTTCAATTCTGTCATTGTTTGCTGAATGTCTTTTTGCATTCTGCTGTTAGATACATATGTATATAATTGTTAATTTGTCTTGTTGAATTGATCCTTCTATTGATATCTCTTGTAACAGTTTTTGACTTAAAATCTATTTTGTCTGATATTAACATAGCTACCTGCACTCTCTTTTGTTTGCTATTTGTGTGAAATATGTTTTTTCCAGCCTTTGACTTTCAACCTGTTTGTATCTATGAATCAAAGATGGGTCTCCTGTAAACAGTATATAGTTGGGTCATATTTCTTTACCCATTCTGCCATTTTCTGCCTTTTGATTTGGGAATTTAATCCATTTACATTTAGGGAAATTTCTGATAAGGCAAAATTTACTTCTGCTATTTTGCTAATTGTTTTTTGTAAGTCTTATATACCTTTTTTGTCCCTTCTTTTCTGCCTTACTGCTTTCCTTTTTGTTGAGGTGATCTTTTTTTTTTTTTTTTTTTAAAGATTTATTTATTTACTTTATCCATTTTAAACCCCTCTTTTCCATTTGCTGTTTTGTGTCCATTTGCTGGGCAATTCTCTGTGTCTGTTTCCTGCCATCTCTTCTCATCCTCCTCCAGTCTTCACCAGGATTCGATCCTGGAGACCTCCGATGTAGGAGAGAGGTGTTCTGCCACCTGTGCCACCTCGGTTCATGGTTTTCAGAGCTTTCGGAGCATCTCGTCTTGTCTCTCCCCTGTTACGTCATCATCTTGCTGCATGGCTCCCGGGGCCTGGCGGCTCACCGGCACACAGAGCCTGGCAGCCCATGCGCCTTCTATATATATATTTTTTTATTTTACCGGGAGGTCCCAGGGATCGAACCCAGGTCCCTCCATATGGCAGACG
Source organism: Tolypeutes matacus (assembly GCA_026826555.1). Classification (NCBI taxonomy): domain Eukaryota; kingdom Metazoa; phylum Chordata; class Mammalia; order Cingulata; family Chlamyphoridae; genus Tolypeutes; species Tolypeutes matacus. Next base: position 4,271,675 of record JAKSZT010053928.1, read on the forward strand.
GACGCCCAACCATTTGAGCCAGATCCGCCCCCTAGGTGATCTTTGATAATGAGCCATTTTGAATCATTTATAAAGCTTTCCTATTGTGAAAAATTTTTTAGGTATTTTCTTTATAATTACCATGGGGATTACATTTTGCTTGCTAAATCTATTACAATGCAGTTTGTGTTGATTCCATATTCAGTACCTGTATGCCCCCCACTCCTTGCTTTTATGTTATTCACTTCACAGTTACATCTTTATACATTGTGTGCCTAGTAACAAAGATTTATGCTTGTATTTTATGCATTTGAATTTTCTGCTGTATAAGAAGTAAAAGAGCATTACAAATGAAAAATGATGTAATACCGGCATATGTTTACCCATACAGTTACTTATACCGGTGATCTTTATTTCTTCATCCAGCATTGGGAGATAGTATCTAGCGTCCTTTCCTTTCTTCATGGATTGTCCCCTTTAGTATTTCCTGTAAGGCATTTCTAAGTGGTAATGAACTCCCTCAATTTTGTTTGTCCAGATATGTCTTAATTTTGAAGGACAACTTCGCCAGGTATATTATTATTGGGTGTATTAGTCAGCCCAAGGGGTGCTGATGCAAAGTACCAGAACTCTTTTAGTTTTTTAAAGGGTATTTATTTGAGGTAGAAGCTTACAGTCAAAAAGCCATAAAGTGTGAATTACTTCCCTCACCAAAGTCTGTTGCCATGTGTTGGAGCAAGATGGCTGCCAGTCTCTCTGAGGGTTCAGCCTTCCTCCTCTTCCTAAGGCTCCATGGTCCCAGCTCCTTCTGATCTCAGCTGTAGGTTAGCATAAGGCTTGTCTTTCTCCCTGGGGCTTATTACTTTCTGGGCTTTCTCAGCTGTTCAGGGCTCTGGTCTCTTCAGCTGCAAACTATCACGCGAATGGCTCAGCTCTCTCCCTGGGACTACAGTGTCCAAAACTAAATTCTCTGTGTTCTCCTTCTCCGTGTATTTACTCTCATGTGAGAGTCTGTTTTATCTCTACCAAAGGGGTGAGGACTCAACCCTGCATGTCCTAATGATGTGGTCAAATAAAAGCCCTAATCTTGATTTAATAAAGTAAAAGTGAAACCTCTGGATCTAATACAATCTAATACACCCAGAGGAACAGACCAGTTTACAAACACAATCCATTATCTATTTTTGGAATTCATAAACAATATCAAACTGCTACATTGGGTAACTTTTTTTTTTCTTTCAGCGCTTTAAAATATGTGAGACTGTGTGTGTATGTGTATGTATGTAGAATCCTCATTTCACATAAATCTGTAGGGTTTTAGCACTCCAGACTTAGGCCAAAACTTTCAATTTCTTTGCTTTTTTAAGGTCTTTCTTTAATATATTTGAATAGATCAAAATGTCTTAACTTACCACTGAAGCCTGTAGTAATAATCCTTAGAAATTTTTCTTTTTTCTTTTTTTACTTTTTTATGTCTACAAAGCTGTAGTGGAAGATACAGGTAACTTGGGCTTTTTAAGATTTAAAATACATATGTAAGATGAGACAATCTGTGAAAATGGAGATTTATCTTCTAAGTTTAGTTTGACAGTTATAAGAATATTTTTAGACTGAAATGGGGAATAGGGTTTTCTTTTGCTCTGTTTTACCATTTGATATATTTTAAGGAATAAACCTTTTTCTTTATTATAAAACATACTTATTTTTGTCCAGGCAACCAGTGAAAAATACTGTACTTATTAATAGCCATAAATTTGAAAAACTCCCTGAACTCCTTATGGCTTTACCTATGATCTATAGCATACATCTATCTGGTATATTTTTTTCCATATCCCCTTATTATTAACACAGTACCTTCTGTGACTTTGATGCAAGACTATTACAATATTGAGAGCGGATGTGGCTCAAGAGGTTGAGTGCCTGCTTCCCACATGGGAAGGTCCCGGGTTTGGTTCCTAGTGCCTCCTAAAATCAAAATAAACATGCAAACAAACAAAAAAACCAACTCATGGGAGCCGATGTGGCTCAGTGGCTGAGCACTGGCTTCCCACATATGATGACCTGGGTTCAGTTGCTGGCCCTGGTACTAGAAAAAAAAAAAAAAAAGAATATTACAATATTGCTATTAGCTATAGCCCATAAGTTATATTAATTGTATTTTTCCCATGCATGTCCATATTCTTACCACTTTTTAATAGTGATGTACATTTGTTCTAGTTTGTAGGACACATTCTTGTATTTGTACTGTTAACTACAATCCTTATCCATCTTTGGGTTCACTATGTTATTCAGTCCCTAGATTATTCTCTAGCTTTCTTTCAATTTACATTTACATCCCTAGACTACCCCTTTCAGACACAATCCCATTTAGCCTATCACTTTTTATTTATTTATTGTGTGTGTGTGTGTGTGTGTAGAGATGAAAAAGGTATGGAGAGTGGGACGATCTTTATCATTCTTTACTTCAGCATACTTTTAGTTTCACTCTTTCCTAAGGGAAAAACCGTTCTTGTGCTTGAGGTCCTCCAAGTTTTCTCCAAATGCTCTGCTGGTTTCTCTGTCTCCCAACAGCAGTCTTCCATGGGTGTAAAGCCTGGATTCTTAGCCTTCTTTGTGGCTGAGAATTGGCAGAAAGTCAGAAAACTTCTTTGAGGGTTTTTTCCCATTTCCAGGGTCCTAACCGTTCCAGTTTTTGTTGTCTCAGCAGCTCTCTGGTGTTTTTAAACAGGTGATTTCTGTATTCCCCATTTTATATAGCTCTTCCAGTTCCTGTTATGCTGTTAGTGTTTACATGTCACCCAGAGGCAGAAAAACTCTGTGAACCTCTAATTGCTCCCTACCCCACCCAGTTGACTTGTTGAAGAAATTGGTTTATCCTATAAAATTTTCCAGAGTCTGGAGTTTGATTGTCCCCATGGTGTCATTTAATATATTCTTCTGCTCTTCAAATTTTCTGTTAACTGGTAGTAATATCTACAGGCTTGATCAGATTAAGTTTGAATTTTTATGTAAAGAATACTTGAGAGAGATATATACTTTTTTCTGGAGGTACTAGGTTTTTTCCTCTTTATGTGGTATTTTTTTTTTTTTTTAAAGATTTTATTTATTTATTCATTTATCCCCCCCTTGCTGCTTGTGCTCCCTGGGTCAGCTAACCACGCCATGCGGGCGGGCTTGCCTTCACCAGGAGGCCCCGGGAACCGAACCCGGGGCCTCCCATATGGTAAACGGGAGCCCTACTGATTGAGCCACAGCCGCTTCCCCTTTATGTGGTATTGTCATTGGTAATCATTACCCAGATCCATTAATTCACTATGGTTACAAAATGGTGGTACTCAAATTCTTTTATTCCCTTATCATTTGCTAGAATATGTTTTTTTATCGACTCTGGTTACTCTGAAAGTACAGTTCATACAGGAAAACAAGATTACTGCTTTCTTTACTAGTTTTCAAAAGATTAATCACCTAAAATCCTTAAAAGGTGGCCAATGAGGTTTTTCATTTTGTTTTGTTGAGAATTATTAAGAACTCATGAATATAAAGTTATTTGATTTGTTTCAGTGGTAGCTGGTATTCTTAACTGGCCCATCTTTGGCCAGTGGGCCTATTCAAGTTGGCTCCATGGTGCTTTCAATAGAACTCTACTGGCCTTTAATAGCTTCCTTGTTTCCCTTGGGAAAAGTTGTTCAAGACTCTTGTATATTTTTCTTTTTCCAGACTTGGAGTTAGCTATTTCTCTGAGAAATCCTAGTTATTTTGAATGGCTGTGGTATTTAAAGATTGTAGTCTGAATGTGAATCCTTTAAAAAAAAAAAAAAATTGTCTGCCCTATCACATGTATAAAATTATATAAAATACATAAATATAAAAAAATACAAATTGTATTAAGCTTCAGAGTCATTTTGGAAGTAGATGGACTATAACTCTATAAACATACAGATTATTTTAAATTAATTACTGGGACATTTATCTTAGCAAGATTGAAATTAAAAGCCAGCACTATGGAAAGCAGTGATTTCCTCTTAATCATCATTCCTGGAGTTCTAGGATTGTTACCAGGCTCTTAAGAGTTGAGTATAAATTCTTCAACTCTTTGTGTTATTCTGTGGATTGTTAGCTGAGTCTGAATCTAGCCCAGTGGCTGCAAAACTTGTCTTTATATCTGCATTACCTGAAATATTTTTAAAATACTGGGGCTCACACCAGTAGGTCTGGAAAGGGGCCTGGTAATACACGCCTTTACATCCGTAACTGATTCTCTTATAGGCAGGCATTTGAAAGCTAATGATTTGACCAGTTGATACTCTGAGTAACAAGTAATGATTTGTTTGTTTACTTTAATCTGAAATGTTTAGTCTGAATATTATATAAGAGCAATACGTAAAGGTTTTTAGGCCGATACAAGTTAAGTATCTTGTTGCTAAAATGCACTTCTCACATGTAGTACTTAGAATAACCTTGATTGTTACCTTTTGTTCATCATTTTCTTACAGGGCTTTCACAGTTTAAAAAAGGGACTGGTTCCTTGGTTTAAAAGTTCTATCAAATGAGCTAACTGTAGTAAGTATAAATTTCTCCTGATGATACAGGCTAATTAAATCTCTCTCTCTCTTTTTTTTAGGAGGTACTAGGGTCAGGACCTCGTATATGGGAAGCAGGCACTCAACCACTGAGCTATATCTGCTTCCCAATGAGACTTGGTTTTTTCGTTTGTTTGTTTTTAGGAGGTACCAGGGATTGAACCCGGGACCTTTTACATGGGAAACAGGTGCTCAGCCACTTATGCTACATCTGCTCCCCGGATTTCACCTTAATAGACATTTTTTTATCTTGCAAAATGTTTGGAAAAAAGAGAAAATAGTCATTCATAATTCCACCATCCTAACACAACCATTATACTTTTTGAGTGTTCTTTTGTTTTCCAACTTGGTCCATATACAAACATTTTTACATGATTATGTCTAGCCAGATTTAGCAAGCACCAATCTCACAATTCCCTCATGATTCTTAGCTAGTTTCTCAGTTCCTTTAGTGAAGAAAAAGGTTATATAATAGTAAATCTTGTTTTAAATCTCATGAGTGCTACAGTCCTATTTGTAGAGCAAGAAAAGTCACTATAGGGAGGCGGCTGTGGCTCAATCGGTGGGGCTCCCGTTTGCCATATGGGAGGCCCCGGGTTCGGTTCCCAGGGCCTCCTGGTGAGGGCAGGCCCGCCTGCGCGGTGTGGTCGGCTGACCCAGCGAGCGCAAGCAGCAAGGGGGGGATAAATGAATAAATAAATAAAATCTTAAAAAAAAAAAAAAAAAAAAGTCACTATAGTAAATTCTCTTTCTCTATTAATGATAGAATTGAAAAGTAGTGCAAAACAAACCAGCAAACCTTTAAAAACCCATTTTTTTTAGAGTGTGCTCCATGATAAAAATCTAATTATCATACTTTTAAAATGTAGCTGTTAATATGAGTTGACATTATCTGACTATATGTCATCTGGTAAGAATCAGTTAGAAAATTAGTGACCAGTTTATTCATTATTAATAGATTATTTTTCTTGATTTAAGTTCATACCTTAGAAAAAAATTCACACTTTGAGCAATTCTAAACTTGCTGGTAATCCTTATGTACTAATAGAAGGGAGTCTGAGCTCCAGCCTCCCATTTCCTATGAGACAGTGTCTATTCCCCCAATTCAGAATGCTTGGGAAGTGATTGACCTAAATAGATATACACCTTCCTACATTTAAGTAGAGAAGACTGTTAGATATAGGTGACGTGATACTGGTACTATCAGGTATGTTATGAATAAAATAGACTTTGTGGGATGAAGTGCAATTCTAGCAATTATTTATAACAAATTCTTTAGGAAAAAGCTTTTCAATTTCTAAGTAAGCTGAGATAACCTGATAATGTAGTTATAATCATGAGGTGCATTGTAAATTTCATTCATTTCTGTTAGTAAAAAATGTATTCTTTCTTTCTTTTTTCCTTCTCAGATTGGTTTTAAAAATTCTGCATGGATATAATTTGAGCATTGTAATTGGAGTGAGAAATTTTTCTCAGTGTTTACCAGAAATTGATTGAAGTTTTTATTCCTTTTAGGAAATCCACCTTCTTCAATGTATTAACCAATAGTCAGGCTTCAGCAGAAAACTTCCCATTCTGCACTATTGATCCTAATGAGAGCAGAGTACCTGTACCAGATGAAAGGTTTGACTTTCTTTGCCAGTACCACAAACCAGCAAGGTAAGAAAATATTTATGCAGTTGATTACTTAGTGGCCCTATGTATACTGAGAAAATAAATGTGATATGTTTAAAATCATGTAGAAGGGTTTTTCTTTCAAAATTAATGTAGCATTATTGTGATTATAAAAATAATTGTACGGGAACGGTTATAGCTCAGTGGTTGAGTGCCTACTTCACATATAAGAGGTCCTGGGTTCAATCCCTGGGACCTCCTTAAAAGAAAAAAAAGTAACTGTAGACTGTGGAGAAAAGTGAGCAAGGATACATATGAAACATTGCAGTTATTTTTTGTAGGGAGTGTGTAATGGAGTAATTATTACATGATCCCATTCATGTAAAATTGTGTTGTATACGTAGGAAAATGTATGAAATGAAAATGACAAATGACTTGATAGTTATCTCTGCTTAGTAGAAGTTTTAGATAATTTGTATTTTATTTCGAATGCCTCTCAATGTTTGAACTTTATACAAGTAAGTATTATATTTTTAATTAGAAAAAATAAGTGAAGTTCTTTTAGGGGAAAAATAAAATAATGTAGGTTCATTGTAGGAAGTTCAAATAATAGGGAAATGTATATACTGAGAAGTAGAAAGCTCTTAAAACAATTCTATCAAATTTAATTTAATTTTAATTTTTCCCTATTTTGAATGTGCTGATAAATCATAAATTTCTGTTTCTAGCTCTGAATTCTGCTGAACTCTAGACTTCTAATTTCTTTCTTGACATTGACACTTAAAATGTCTTAGTAGACGCGACATGTCCAAAATTGATCACTGTCATTTGCTGAATTTGTTCCTTCTTCAGACTTTCATGACTCGTAAATAACACTATTTCCCCAGTTGTACAAGTCAAAGCCCAATATTTATTCTTGATTCCTCCCTTTCCCCCACCACTACATCCAATCTATCATCAGTTCTCCTGAGTTCTAGTTACAAAATATAGTGAACTCATCCACATCTCTCCCACCTTCATTACTAGGTTTAGCACCCATTGATCTTTTTTTTTCTTCAGGCCAGTAAAAAGAAGTTATTTGGGAAATGAGGGAAAGAACAGAGCTTTCTGAGAAATGGGAGAGAAAGGTGAAAAAACACACCAAAACTTGGTGCGAGCCCCTCTAAGCAGAGTGGGCCCTTAATTTTTTTGAAAGTTTTTATTTTGAAATACATTCAGACTTATAAGTTATTTTCAAAAACAGTATAAACCCCATACAGAGAACTCCAACATACCCTCCCTTCCCCTGATTCCCAGATCCACCAATATTAACTTCTTGCTACATTTGCCATATTGTTCTATTTATTCATCTATCAATCTGTTTTCTGAACACTGGAGTATAAGTTGTATACATATGTTCCTTGTAAACTTAATATTGCTACCATGTACATTTTCTAAGGACAAGTATATTCACTTATGTAATCACCTTAAATACAGTTATAAAGTGCAAGAAATTTAACATTGATATAAAGCTTATAGTCTATATTCCATTTTTTAAATATGTGCCAATAGTGTCCCTTTGAGCTTTTTCTCCTTTGCTAAATCCCATCCTGGATCCTTTATTGCATTTAATGTTGTTATCTCTTCAGTTGCTTTTTTTTTCTTTCTATTTTTTCTTTGAATTGAGGGAACATATATGCAATATAAACCTCCCGATCTCAGCCCCTCCCAAGCATACCCTTCAGTGGGATTATTCAAATTCACAATGTTGCAGTACCCTCACCACCATCCATTATGATAACTTTCCCTTCACCTTAAATAGAAATCCTACACTCATATTATTAACTTTCCATTGCTTCTGCCCCCCACCCCTCGTAATCTGCACTCTACTTTCTGTCTCTATGAGTTTACTTATTCTCTGATACTTTTTTGGTGGTTACTATGGGGTTTAAATTTAACATCCTAAATCTATAGTAATCTTGTTTGTTTTGATACCAACTTAACCATAATAGTATATATAAACTATGATCCTAATTCCCTCTGCCTCCCCACCTTTTTGTAGTTCTTATCACAAATTACATGTTTATACCTTAGGAATCCCAAACCATTGATTTATCATTGCATCTTATGTATTTGCCTTGTAGATCCTTTAGGAAGTTAAAAGTGGTGTTACAAATAAAAAATACAGTACAACTGGTATTTCTCTTTACCCATGCCATCATCTTTACCAGAGATCTTTATTTCCTATGTGGCTATAGGCAATTGTTTAGGTCCTTGCTCTTCAATCTCTAGATCTCCCTTTAGCATTTCTTGTAGGGTCAGTCTAGTGGTGATGAAGTTCCTCAGCTTTTGTTTATCTGGGACTATCTTAATTCTTCCATCCTTTAGAAAAAAATTCTCCAAACGTTAAATGATTGTGTCTCGTATGTTTTCTTTCTTTCTTTTTTCTTTTTTTGGTATAATCACATAGTTGTACATTCATCACTTGAATCATTATTAAAGCTTTTTTATTATTTTGTCAACAATAACAATAATAAACAAAAAACAGACAAATAGAAATTCTGTACCAATTAACTATTAGCTCCCCATTTTCCACCCACACCCAGTCCCTGGTCACCTGTATTCTACTTTCTGACTCTATGAATTTGCTTATTCTAATTATTTCATATCAGTGAGTTTGAACAATATTTGGCCTTTTGTGTTTGTCTTACTTCACTCAACACGTCTTCAAGGTTCAGTCATTTTGTTGCATGTATCTGGACTTCATTCTTTTATATAGCTGAATAATATTCCAATGTATGTATTTACCTCATTTTGTTTATTCATTCTTCTATTGATGAACATTTGAGGTGCTTCCATCTTTTAGCAATTGTGAATAGTGCTGCTATGAACATTGGTGTGAAAATATCTATTTGAGTCCGTGCTTTCAATTCTTTTGGGTATATATCAAGAAGTGAATTGCCGAATCATATGGTTATTCTTTCTTTTTTTTTTTAAGAAAAAGATTTATTTATTTATTTATTTGTTTTGCCCCACCCCCTTGTTGTTTACACTTGCTGTGTCTGTTTGTTATCGTTTTTGAACCTGGGACCTCCGAGTGGGAGGGAGGTGCCTAATCTCTTGAGTGTTCCCTTGTTACGTCTCTCATTATTTTTTCTTCTTGTGTCTCTTGTTGTTTCATCTCATTCCACCAGCTTGCCACGCCTGCCTGTTGCGTCAGCTCGCCATCTTGGGTCTTGCTCATCTTCTTTAGGAGGCACCAGGAACCTCCACTCCCTGCTTTGTTGTGTTTCTCATTATGTTTTTCTTCTTGTGTCTCTTGTTGCATCATCTTGTTGTGTTAGCTTGCTGTGCCTGCCCATCGTGCCAGCTTGCTGTGTTCTTTAGGAGGCACCAGGAACTGAATCACGGACCTCTCATGTAGTAGATCGGCACTCAATCACTTGAGCCACATTTGCTTCCCTATATGGTTATTCTGTACATAACTTTCTGAAGAACTGCCAAGCTATGGTCTACAGCAGCCATGCCATTTTATATTCCCAACAACATTGTGTGATTATTCATATATATCTCCATTCTCTCCAACACTTGTATTCCATTTTTTTATAGTAAGCATTCTAGTGGATATGAAGTGGTATTTCATTGTGGTTTTGATTTGCATTTCCCTAATAACCAATGATGTTGAGCATCTTTTAATGTACTTTTTTTTTTTTTTCAAGTTAATGAAATATTTTATTGTACACAATAAAAGCGGTGTTAAAAAAAACAAAACAAAAACAAAACATTTTCAGGCCCAGACATCTGCAGGAGTTATATGAGGAAAGGATTCCATTCGAGTATAATAAGCAATACTCTACTGAATGAAACCATAAATCCACCCCATTCTGTATAGTAAATACTAATGTTTACCACAGGCTTCAAATCCCTGTAGCATCAGTAAGTGTATTTTTAAAAATTTAACGTTCTTTTTGGCCACTGTATATCTTGGTTGGAGAGCATCTTAGTTTGCCACAGGGCTGCCGATGCAAAGTACCAGAAATGTGTTGGCTTTTATAAAGCCGATTTATTTGGTGTAAAAGCTTACAGTTCCAAGGCTGTGAAATGTCTAAATCAAGGCACCATCAGAGTTGCTTTCTCTCCAAATTCAATTGCTGTTGATGCTGGTAGTACAATTAAAAGCAATCTAATTAAGTGATCTAAAGTGAATCTAATGCAATCAAAGGGTACCACATCTAAGGGAATAGATTAGTTTAAGAACATAATCTTTTGGAATTCAAAAAGGAACTTCAAACTGTCACAGAAAGTTCCCTCATTTTTGAAAGACAACCATATATAGAATTCTTGCTTTTAGCACTTTAAATATGTCATCCTACTTCCTTCCTGTCTCCCTTTGTTATTGATTTCTAGCTTTATTCTGTTGTTGGCAGAGGATACACATTGTATGATTTCAAATTTTTTGAATTTATTGAGACTTGTTTTGTGACCCAACATATGGTTTATCCTGGAGAATGACTCATATGCACTTGAGAAGATTGTGTGTGCTGTTTTTGGTGGGTGTAGTGTTCTATATATATCTGATAGGTCTAGTTGGTTTAGTGTATCATTCAAGTCCTGTACTTCCTTATTGATCTTCTTGACTAGATGTTCTATCCATTATTGAGAGTGGTGTGTTAAAGTCTCCTACTGTTAATGTAGAATCATCAGTTTCTTTATATTGGCATGCTTGATGGTATTCCATAGCTGTCTTAGGCTGTTTTCACTTTTAATATTTCTTTTTTCTTTCTGCTCCTCAGCATGATTCATTTCATATGTCTTGTATTCAAGTTCAGTGGTTGTTTCTTCTGCCAGCTACAATCTGCTCTTGAAACCCTCCTGGGGATTTTTCATTTCATTTATTGTGGTCTCCAACTCCAATAGTTTTGTTTGGTTCCTTTTAAAAAATTGTGTTTACTTAGACCCTCATATTGTGTGTTCATTGTTTTTGTAATATCTTATAGTTCTTTCTCTGTAATTTCTTTCATCTCCTTAAGCAATTTTAGGATCATTTTTTAAAAGCTTTGTTTGGTAGGTCCATATTCTTATCATCTTTGTTGATGTTTTCTGAATTTTTATCCTCTTCCTTTGGATGGGCCATTATTTCCTATTTCTTTGTTTGTCTTATACTTTTTTTGTTTCACACTACATTTTAATATTTTAAAATATTAGCTCTGGGATTTACTCCCTGGGATGTCTGTTTACTTTTTTTTTGTAATTAGCTCGTGATAATACAGAGATTTTCTTGAGCTTCAGCTTTCCTATCAGGAAGGTGTGCACAAGGTAAATGCACTGTGCAGGGTTTTCCCTGTCTTATTGGGCCTCTCTGTCTTGTCCTCTGCTTTTGCTTGTTAGTTGTTTTTAGTTCCCCCTATTTACAGGAATTTGGTTGTCCTCTCTGTTTTGCAGGGGACAAGTCTCCCTCTCCTGAGTATCTGAAATTGGCAGGCCTTTGTCCCAGGCTATTTTTCCTCTATAGTTTTGAATACTTCTTTCGTTGTCTTATGCTGCTTTTGCCTAGAGGGCAAATTCTGGGAGGAGGGTCACCCTAGGGAGGACTTTCCCAAGTCATTTTTTCCTAGCCAAAATAGGGCCAGGAACCCACAGACTGGCTCCAAAGTGCCCTGTCAAGGGAGTTAGGAAGAGTGCCCAAAACTTCTCTGATGGCTCCCTGAAGCTGAGTTTTCCTGGCCTGCCTAGTAAAACTTTCTCCTGTAGCCCTGAAGAAGACTTGTGTTTTTAAATTTCCATTGCCTCTGTCCCTGTCTTGTGAGGGTTGAAACAATGGCTGCCCTCAGAGCCAAGCACTTCAACTTCACTAATCAAAAGCCATGATCAGTGCTTGGCTGTGTACATCCCTGTTCTTGGGAAAGAGGATTTTTATGTCCCTTTCTGTCACCAGCCGCTAGCCAGGGACTGGACCGTGCAGAGGCATGTGTTAGAATGCAGGATGGGTGCTATGCAGAGAAAGCAATGTACAGTTTTTTGCTGTAATTTATCAGCCTTTTCCTTCTGCTCTTCTGTGGATGCTATATGGTGTTCTTCTCTCCTCTGGAGTTACAGAATAGTTGTTTCAGACAGTTAACTGCCTGTTAAATAGTTGTTTTGGTGGAAAGACTGAGTCCTAGAGCTCTCTGCTCTGCCATCTTTCTGAAAGTCTCCTTCTGTATTCTTTTTCTTTTCTTTAAAAACAATTTTATTGAAGTATATTATTCATATATGAAGATAGATAAACAATAAGTGTTTAGTAAAATTTGTGAACTTATAAAACAGACATGCATAACATGATAGAAGGCTTCCATACATCAACCCACCACCAGTACATTGCATTGTTGTGAAACATTCATAACAGATTATGAAAGAGCATCTTCAAAGTATTATAACCAACTATAGTACATATCTTACATTTGGTGTATTATTGCCCCAAACCTCCTTATTATTATTATTTTTTTTGTAAGCCATACAATCATCGGCATTTGCTATAATCAGAGTTGTGCAGTCATCACTTCAGTTAGTATTAGAGCATTTTCATTACTCCATAAAATAAGAAAAAAACAAAAACAAACAAGCCATTATCATACCCATATATTAGCACTACTAATTATGAATCCTATGATGTCCTTTCACCATTTTTATTCAGTTCTAAACATTTAGAAATAACTTTATACCAAATCTGCACAAATTAAACCTTAGCTTTCCATGCTCTAACCATATTCTATAATCTGGTGACTTATATTCTACTTATTATCTCCATGAGTTTACTCATTATATTTAGTTCATAATCATGAAATCATACAATATTTGTCCTTTTGTGCCTATCTTGCTTAACTCACATAATGTGCTGCTGGATCATCCATGTTGTCAGATGTTTCACGACTCCATTTCTTTTTACAGCTGAATAGTATTCCATATTGTGTATATACCACTGATTGTTTATCCATTAGTCAGTTGATGGACACCTGGATTGTTTACATCTTTTGGCAACTGTGAATAATGTCTCTATGAACATTGATATGCAGATGTCTATTGGTGGTATTGCAAGGTCACATAGCAGTTCTATATCTAACTTCCTTAAGAACTGCTGAACAGAATTCCACAGTGGCTGTACCATGGTAGATTCCCACCAACAGTGAATAAGTGTTCCTATATCTCCACATCCTCTCAAAAACTTGTAGTTTTCAGTCTTTTTAATAGTGGCCATTCTAATAGTGGCTAATCTCATTGTAGCTTTTATATGCATTTGTCTGATCACTAGTAATGTTCAATATTTTTTCATGTGTTTTTTTTACCATTTGTATTTCTTCTTTAGAAAAATGTCTATTCAAGTCTTTTGCTCATTTTTTTTCCCACTGATTACTTTTTTTTGCCTTTTTTTTTTTTTTTTACTTTACTGTGTATATTTAGTAATTGAAAATATAAACAATAAAAAACTATACAGTAAACACAGATGAATAAATATATACATTTTTCAATTAAATGTAATGGATACATATAAAATTTTTTTTGAATCAAACTATGTTACACAGTATATTTGGTTCATAGTAATGCATTTATAAAGTATTTGTCCTTTTATGTCTGGCTTGCTTCACTCAACATAATGTCCTCCAGGTTCATCCATGTTGTCATATGCTTTACAACTTCATTTCTTCTTACAGCTGCATAATATTTCATCGTGTGAATAGACCACAGTTTGTTTATCCATTCATCTGTTGATGGACACCTGAGTTGTTTCCAACTCTTGGCAATGGTGAATGATGTTACTGTGAACATTGGTGTGCAGATGTCTGTTCGTGTCACTGCTCTCAGTTCTTCTGGGTATATATCCAGTAGTGGTATTGCAGGGTCACGTGGCAAGTCTATATTCAACTTTAGGAACTGCCAAACAGTGCCAAACAGTCCTCCACAGTGGCTGTATCATTCTGCATTCCCACCAACCGTGAAGAAGTCTTCCTATCTCTCTACATCCTCTCCAAAACTTGTAGTACTCTGTTTGTTTAATGGTGGTCATTCTCATAGGTGTGAAATGATATCTCATTGTAGTTTTGATTTGCATTTCCCTAATCATGAGTGATATTGAGCATTTCTTCATGTGTTTTTTTGCCATTTGTATTTCTTCTTCTGAGAAATGTGTATTCAAGTCTTTCGCCCACTTTTTAATTGGGTCGTTTGACTTTTTATTGTTGAGTTGTAACATCTCTTTATATATCTGGATATTAAACCCTTATCAGATTTGTGATTTCCAAATATTTTTTCCCATTGAGTTGGCTGCATTTTCACCCTTCTGACAAAGTCCTGTGAGGTGCAAGAGTGTTTAATTTTGAGGAGGTCCCGTTTATCTATTTTTTCTTTTGTTGCACGTGCTTTGGGTGTAAGGTCCAAGAAACCACCACCTACTATAAGGTCTTGAAGATGTTTCCCTACATTTTTTCTAGTAGTTTTATGGTCCTGGCTTTTATATTTAGATCTTTGATCCATTTTGAGTTGATTCTTGTGTAGGGGATGAGATAGGGGTCCTCTTTCATTCTTTTGGTAATAGATATCCAGTTCTCCCAACACCATTTATTGAAGAGACTATTTTTTCCTGTTTGCGTGGGCTTGGTAGGTTTGTCAAAAACCAGTTGACTGTATAGGTGAGGGTTTATTTCTGGGTTCTCAATTCTATTCCACTGATTGATGTGTCTATCTTTATGCTGGTACCATGCTGTTTTGACCATGTAGCTTTGTAATATGTTTCAAGGTCAGGCAGTGAAATTCTTCCCACATTGCTCTTCTTTTTTAGAATACTTTTGGCTATTCGGGTGCACTTACCCTTCCAGATGAATTTGGTAATTGCCTTCTCTAGTTCTGTAAAGTAAGCTGTTGGGATTTTGATTGGTATTGCATTGAATCTATAAATCAGTTTGGGCAAGATTGACATCTTCACAATATTTATTCTTCCAGTCTATGAACATGGAATGCCTTTCCATTTGTTTAGGTCTTTTAAAATTTCTTTTAGTGTTGTTTTGTAGTTTTCTGCATATAGGTCCTGTACTTTTTTCATTAAATAAGCTCCTAGGTATTTGAGTCTTTTTGTTGCTATTGAAAATGGAATTTTCCTCCTGATTTCCTCCTCAGGTTGTTCAGTAGTAGTGCACAAAAACATTACTGATTTTTGCATGTTGATCTTGTATCCTGCCACTTTGCTGAACTCATTTAAATTAGGTCAAGTAGCTTTGTTGTGGATACTTCAGGATTTTCTAAGTACAGGATCATGTCATCCGCAAAGAGTCTTACTGGATGTCCTTTGAACGTGATCATTTGCTTCTCCCTTGCTGCTCTGAGAATTTTCTCTTTATCTTTTACATTTGAGATTCTGAATAGTATGTGTCTTGGTGTAGGTCTATTTGGATTTATTCTCATTGGGGTATGGTGTGCTTCTTGGACATGTAAGTTCATTTCTTTCATGAGAGTTGGGAAATTTTCAGTTACTATTTCCTCAAATACTCTTTCTTCCCCTTTTCCTTTCTCTTCCTCTTCTGGAACTCCCATGACATGTATGTTGTTGCGTTTTGTGTTGTCATTCAACTCTCTGAGCCCCTGCTTAATTTTTTCCATTCTTTTCTCTCTTCAATTTTAGCTGCTCTGTCTTCGGAATCACTTACTCTTTCTTCTGTCATTTCGAGTCTGCTATTGTATGCCTCAAATGTGTTTTTTTTTTTTTTTTAAAGATTTTATTTATTTATTCATTTATCCCCCCCTTGCTGCTTGTGCTCGCTGGGTCAGCTAACCACGCCGTGCAGGCGGGCTTGCCTTCATCAGGAGGCCTCGGGAACCGAACCCGGGGCCTCCCATATGGTAAACGGGAGCCCTACTGATTGAGCCACAGCCGCTTCCCCTCAAATGTGTTTTTGACTTTCATTCCCATGAACTCCGTTAGTTTTCTGTTTGGGATTTCAAATTCTTCTTTGTGTTCGCTCAATGACTTCTTTTTTTTTTTTTTTTTTAATTTTTTTATTTTTTCTATTTTTATTTTTCTTCACTATGCAAGACAAACTATATTCGAGCTCTAGATTACCAGAGCAAACTCTCCAAGTAGAATATGACATGAAAATAATATATGCATTAAGAAGACCCTGAACTGTGTTTTCCAAAGACTCTAATGGGCCCACTGGAGTTGTTATAATCTATTAAATTCAATTTATGTAGGTGGAAAGCCCTTAAACATGCATTTTATGCTAATCTGCATTTTTAAGTGTCCCCTGATATATATTATGCACACTACTAGATCATAATTGCTATTAACTTAGTAAAATTAATAACATGCATTTTTAAAAGGTCTAGACTTTTAAGCACTCCTAGGAGCCTTTTTTGAGTAAAGTTTTTGAAGTAAGGGAAATTTTCATAATTTTGTGGACAAAGAAATAAAACTTTTAGGAACTTTTGAAAATGTTCAGTGATGGTGAAGGGAACTTAGGTTCCAGGTTCCTGGATGCTCATGTTTATACTCAGAACTCATGTTTTAATCTTCTTATGAGAACTCACACCTTAATCTTTCTATTATCAATGCCCACTTTCAAGGAGTACTAATTTCTCTGGATTAAACTCTCACTCCAATAGACCTAAGTGCAAAGTCTCTGAGTCTTCCGTTATATTTTGTCTTCTTTCCTAATGGTGCTAAACTCAACGTTGGACCTTGGACCTTTGGGTGACAAGAAGGATGTTTCTATTCAGATGAATGAGTAAACAAATGGTTTTAATGCCTCCATGTTTGGCTCTAGTTATTTTCCATTGATTCACTGAGGGCCTCTTCCTCTTTTCACCAATTTCTCCTTTCCTGCCTTCAAAACCTTGCTCTCCCTTTTGGCCAGGTAAGCCTGGATCACCATGTAAACCATTTTCACCCTTTTCCCCATGGATTCCAGGGGCACCATATTCACCTTTAATACCAGCTGCACCCTTTCTTTACATTCCAGGATAAATCCCCAAGGTAGGTCAATCCCTGAATGACTTCTTGATGTCATTTATCTCTTTAACTATATTGTCTTTCATCTCATTAATTTGATTTTGGAAAATTGTGCTCATCTCACTGATTAGTTCTCTCAAATTCTGCATCTCTTCTGGGATTTTGATGTATTCATTTTCTTGGGCCCTGTCTTCTATTTTCTTAGTATGGCTGATAATTTTTTTGCTGGTGTTTAGGCATCTGGTTAGGTTGTATTTTACTTAGATGCTCTATGTTTTTCTCTTTTATAGGGTTTTAATGGCTGGAGGATGTGAGTTATCAAAGCTCTTTGATTTTTGGCTCAACCTTGATTTTTTAGGGTTGTCCTGCTGGTTTTTCAAAACTGGGCACTGGACCCAGTAATTGGTTGTAGTGTCGTTTCCGAGGGCCTTGGGCAGGGAGGCTATAGAGGCCAGGAAAAGCCTCTCCTATTTATTTTTAATTTTCGTATGTGCACTTCCTTGGTCTGCCAGGAGATGGAGCTCGTTGACAGATCTCAATTCAATGCCTGGTTGAAGTGTATTTGTTGTGACACAGATGAGATCAATGTAATAGAGCTTCCTGTTTGGGGGCTAACAGCCTTGTAATATAAACTTTTTGAGACAGTTCTCCAGTCTTCTGTGGTAGCCCCCTGCCTTTTCCCAGCTAGGAAATATTTCCACTCCCCTCTGAATCCTCAACAATCAGTCCCTGTTGGTAGCGTAGGAGATTGGGAGGTTTGTATATCTTTAGCCCCTTGCAGGCACCAAGGGAAACAATGGCGCAGCCCCACCTGGCCTGGAAGGGTTCTGGGGACAGGGCAGACCAAACCTGGGAGTCAAAAGCAGGGTCAGCCCCAGGCTTTTTCTCCCCTCTCCTGTGGAGTCCTCAACAATTAGTCCAGGCTAGAAGAGAGGGAGGTTGCGAGGGTCGGATTTCTCCAGCCCTTCCTAAGCTCCCAGGGCAAACCACTGTGTGGAAGGGTCCTTGGGGCTCTGTGGACCAAATTTGTGGGTCAGAACCTGAATCAGCCTAAGGCTGTGTCCCTCTCTCTCCCCTTTCCGGGAGTGGTAGATCCCTGGAGCCCCCTTTGCCTGTAGTCGCAGGCCCAGAGGCTCGAGAATTCTAAAGAGTGTGGGGAGGGTGCCGGCAGCAGCAGCTTCTGCTGGTTCCAACTCACGGTTCTGTCGCGATTTCCCTCTTTTGTTCCTCTCTCCTCTGGGTGGTGTGCAGCCTTCACCTGCTGTCCTAAACCCTAGAAGATCTTTTCTGGGGCTGTTTCAGCCTGTCCTCTAGCTATTTTTCTGGAGAAGAGATTCCCGTGTCTTATTAGTCTGCCATCTTCCCGGAAGTCTCTTTGATTTCTTTTAGCAGGTTATACATTCTTCTCAAGTGTTAATGGATCTTTCTTCAGTATATACCACGTTGGGCCTTAAAACAGCTTTTAATAAATTTAAGAAGATTGAAATAATACAAAGCACCTTCTCTGATCAGGCAGGAAAGGGGGAAATTTGCAAATACATGAAGGCTAAACAACACCCTCCTAAAACAAGCTGTGGATTGAAGAAGAAATTGCAAGAGAAATTAGTAGATATCTCGAGATGAATGAAAATGAGAACACAACTTAACAGAACTTATGGGATACAGCCCAGGCAATTCTGAGAGGGAAATTTATAACCTTTAAAAGCGTATATTAAAAATGAAGAAAGAGCTAAAATCAAAGACCTAACTGAAAATCTGGAGGAACTAGAAAGAGAACAGGAAACCAATCCCAAAGCAAGCAGAGAGAAAGATATAATAAAGATTAGAGCAGAAATAAATGAAATTAAGAACAAAAAAATAGTAGAGAAAATCAACAAAACCAAAAGCTGGGTCTTTGAGAAGATCAAAAGAAAAGATCTAACAGAGGAAAAAAGATTAGCAAAGAAAAAAAAAAAAAAAGAGAGAAGATGCAAATAAATAAAATTGAGAATGAAAGGGAGACATTACGACTTACCTCACTGAAATAAAAAGGATCATAAGAGGATATTGTGAGAAACTGTATGCCAACAAATTAGACAACCTAGATGAAGTGGAAAAATTCCTAGAAATGCACAGAAAACTACATTGACTCTACAAGAAACACAGGAACTCAACAAACCAATCACAAGTAAAGAGAATGAATCTGTCATCAAAAGTCTCCCAAGAAAGAAAAGTCCAGGACCAGAAGGCTTCATAGGGGAATTCTCCCAAACGTTTCGAGAAGAATTAGTAACAAACCTGTTTAAACTCTTCTAAAAAAGTGAAAAGGGGGAGAAATTACCCAACACATTTTATGAAGCCAACATCACCCTAATACTAAAGCCAGATAAAGATGCTACAAGAAAAGAAAATTACAGACTAATCTCTCTAATGAACATAGATGCAAAGACTCTAAACAAAATACTTGCAGATAGAATCCAACAGCATATTAAAAGAATTATACACCGTGATCAAGTGGGTTTTATTCTTGGTTTCCAAGGGTGGTTCAACATAAGAAAATCAATTAATGTAATACAACACATTAACAAATAGAAGGAAAACAACCACATGATCATCTCAGTTGATGCAGAGAAAGCATTTGACAAAATGTAGCATCCTTTCTTGATAAAAACAGCTTGAAATATAGGAATAGAAGGAATGCTCCTCAACATAATAAAGGACATATATGAAAATCCCACAGCCAACATATCATACTCAATGGGGAGAGGTTGAAAGCTTTCCCTCTAAGATCAGGAACAAGACAAGGGTGCCTACTGTCACAGTGTTATTCAGCATTGTTATAGAAGTTCTAACTAGAGCAGTTAGGCAAGGAAAGAAATAAAAGACATCCAAATTGGAAAAGAGGACATAAAACTCTTACTATTCACTGATGACATGATCCTATATTTAGAAAATACCAAAATATCTACGGCAAAACTATTAGAGCCAATAAATGAGTTCAGCAAAGCGGCGGGATACAAAATCAACACAAAAATCAGTAATTTTTCTATACAATAGTAATGAGAAGCTAAGAAGGAAATCAAGAAAAAAAAATCCCATTTACAATAGCAACAAAGATTAAAATATCTAGGAATTAATTTAACCTGGAATAGAAAGGATCTGTAGTCAGAAAACTCCTGTGTTCTTTTGACATGTCCCAATCATTCTTTGAACATTTACTTTCTGGTGTAACAACATCATCCCGGGTCATTTTGTATTCACCCTGCTTCAGCCTTGGAGTTCATAGCCATTTCTACAAGAAACCCTAGGTCTTTATAGTAGAGAGTGTTATTTAGAAACAGTGTCTGAATGTCGTTGTGTTCATTGGTATTTTGATTTCACTGTTCCTATGTAGACATAGGTAGGACATCTGTGTATATAGATGGTAATGTATTTATATGTGTACACACCCATTCTTACACACAAATACCTTTATATTTATTTCTATATCTATATTAAGACCATGAGCTCACTGCCAATTCCAATCCATTATTATAGGGTTCATTCTAGCTTTCTCCTTTTCCCCTATTTGTCCCTATCTTCTCCAACACTGAGAAACCTAGTTCCTGTTATCTTCAATATATATATACTTATTTGCTCAGTTCCTCTTTTTGTAGCCAATCTTATCCCACTGGATTCCCCTTGATTTGGACACCCTTCTGGCTTGGGCCCCCGAACACACTTTCTTGCTCTGCTGCCTTCCTTATACTTGCCCCAGCTACTGTGCTTTAATATGTATCACATTTATTAGATCTTCCAAACCTTTCTTAAATATTTTTAGTAAATCAGGCAAGGTGAAGGAAGGCCCTAGATTCATCAGTTGTGTCTAGGGGGTGAAATTTAACTGCTTAGTATACGCTTTAACTTGGTAGAGCCATCTTCTCCAAAGGGGCAATGGATATGGAGAGGCAACAGTATTAAAAAAAGAACAACAACAAAAAAGAACTAACCACATTTTACATATGTTTCCCCCACTGGATTTTCTGATAACAGTTTTCAGGTATTTTCTATGTAATAAATTTTTAAAAAATAAAATAATTATTTTAAAAAGATTATTTTTCTATACAGATAATAGAGAAGTCTTGTGGAACTTTTATGTTGGATTTTTATCAGCATTAAAATTGACATTCTGAAAATGAACACTCTTTTCAAAATTGACAAAGGATGTGAGATTGCATCATACACCTTTCTCATTGACGTTGAAAGTGATTTTGTTTGCTCATATACTTAAATCACCATTTCTATTTGGCAGACCGGTAAAACCCAGATTTTTCTAACTTAGTTTCTAACTGTGCCTTTACTTTGAACAAAGCAAAGGTTATTTTGTATATGTTTCTAGTTCTTTTGCTGTTATTAACAACTAACTTATTATTTTCCTGATGTCTGGTTCACATCATTCCATGCATTTGTTTAGGCTTTAAAGTCTATTTGATTGTTAAAGGAAAACCAAAGCAAGACTGTGTTTGAATTCTAGTATTCTAGTTTTTACACTATTAATCGACTTATCTTGTATGCAGTAGAAATCAATTTCCTCATCTGTAAAATGGGTTAATAAATAGCCTACCTCGTGGAGTAGTTTTAATGTTTGTAATGAGATAATACATGCAAAACACTTGGGCTAGTGCCTGGCACAAAATACCTTCAGTCTTTTACGATGATTATCTTGTCTTGCATCCATATACTCTTTAAACATTCTCTGCTGCTTTTAAATATGTGTGTGCCTGTGCCAACAGAACTTTATATTTACTTTTACTTAATATTAAAACTAATGATAAATGTTTTAATCTTCAGAGACACAATAAAAACATATATTGTCCTTTATAATTTTTTCTTCATTTTCCTTGGCAAGAAGATCCTAATATACATTAGGGTATTTCTTAATTTTTGGTATCTTTTTTTTTTTTCAAATCATTATTGAGTGCCTTTTAAATATTGTTCTAGAAAGGAAAGAATTAATTTATATGAAATGGTTGGAGAATACAGTTGATTAATAACAGGTTCTTAAAACTATATTATAATTAAACCATCTTTTGTTTTTTCAGCAAAATTCCAGCCTTTCTAAATGTAGTGGATATTGCTGGCCTTGTGAAAGGAGCTCACAATGGGCAGGGGCTGGGAAATGCTTTTTTATCTCATATTAGTGCCTGTGATGGAATCTTTCATCTAACACGTAAGTACAAGTTGCTTATTTAACTGATTAATTTCATTAAGATCAGTATTTTCTTTCCATATTTCAAATAAAATTAGAAATGACTGATTAATAGAAGGTTTGCTTTGTTTGCAAGAATGGTGGGTTTGTGCTTTTTTATATAGTATCATCTCCATATGTGAGACTTATTCCATAGCAAGTTTATGCTGTGTTGATATTTCTATTCGAATTTATCCCTTGTTCTGAATTTATTAGAAATGTTTCTATTTGGAAGTAATTTTGTTGATTGTAAAGCTATTTTATACATGTTTTCTTAAATTGTGGAACATTTCTGCATTCTTGATTATGCCTTGTGTTGAGAAGACAGAATTTATAGAGGAGGGGATTTTATTATTTTGGAGGAAAGAAAAGCATATGGGTTATTTATTAGAGAAGAAAGGATTAAGGAGAAAGTATAGATCAGCTGCTACTTATAGAGAGGAATATAAAGCAAAGAGAAAACAGGTTGGTTTGTGACTACAAAAGTGAGCCAAGAATTTAGTAATCCTCTGACAAAATAGGAGGTTTAGATAAAGGCTCAGGCTAATCTGAACTTCATGGTAATAGTATTATAATGAGCAATTTAATGCAGATGAAGGAAACACAAGTTAGAGGTTGGGGGACATTTGAGTTCTGGTTTAGTGCTTTTGTTTGTTACTGGCTCTTGACAACTATAGTAATGAGTGTTTGGAAAATTTTATAGCAATTTGAGTAATTTTTTTGCCATTTGAATCTAATAATAAAAAAAGGTGCTCGTATTTTATATATATATTTTAATTTGTTTGCTTAGTAATTAATTTTTGTTGTATTTTACAAAAGTCCACCACAGATAGTTTAAGCAGTACCAATTTAGATAACTTCACCTTCGGTGAAGGTCTGGGGAGACCATTGCAAAGAATTTGTGATACAGGCAAAGAATAAGGTCATTAGGAGGGAAAGCTCAGTTATGTAGAGAAGTATTATCTAAAGGTCATTAGCTGGTGAGAGTCTATGTTTTCCTGATAGTTTGCTTCTCCACTGGTTCTGGAGTGAGGGTTTAAAGAGAGGGTGGAGTCAAGTGACACCTAGGTTTCTGGACAGGGTCAGTTAAATAAATCATGATTTTATTCACTGAGATACTACATATAGTAGTAGCAAGTCTTGGGAAAGAGATGATGAATTCAGTTTTGGTCACCTTTTTTTTTTTGTTTTGAATTTGTGTATCTAAGATATCCAGGTAGGAGACGTCTGCCAGGAAATAGGATTGATAGGGCAAATGTGATGGAAGAATGGGGACAGAGGAACTGAAGATTTGTATATACAAGTGATTGAACTGATGGGTGGACTCGAGTTTAACCAAGAACAGGGATGAAGATAGGAGTGGACTGAAAGTCTCACAGATCTGATTTCCTAATGAGATTCAAGAACAGATAGGTTGGGTGTAAGGGTGTGTGTGTGTGTATGAAAGGATACTTGACATATATATATTTTATTTATTTATTATTATTATTTTTTATTTTGTACATTTAATAATTAAAAACATAAGCAATTAAAAACTAAAAAGTAAACACAGATGAATAAATATATACATTTCTCAATTAAATGTAATGGATATATGTAAATTTTTTTTTTTTTTAATCAAACAATATGTTATACAATATATTTGGTTCATAGTAATGCATTCATACTGTATTTGTCCTTTTGTGTCTGGTTTGCTTCACTCAACATAATGTCCTCCAGGTCCATCCATGTTGCCATATGCTTTACGACTTCATTTCTTCTTACAGCTGCATAATATTCCATTGTGTGAATAGACCATAGTTTGTTTATCCATACACAGTTTGTGTATGTTGATGGACACCTGGCTTGTTTCCAACTTTTGGCAATGGTGAATAATGTGGCTATGAACATTGGTGTGCAGATGTCTGTTCGTGTCACTGCTCTCAGTTCTTCTGGGTATATACCCAGTAGTGGTATTGCAGGGTCACGTGGCAAGTCTATATTCAACTTCTTTAGGAACTGCCAAACAGTCCTCCATAGTGGTTGTACCATCCTGCATTCCCACCAACAGTGAAGAAGTGTTCCTATCTCTCCACATCCTCTCCAACACTTGTAGTTCTCTGTCTTTTTCATAGTGGCCATTCTGATAGGTGTGAAATGATATCTCATTGTAGTTTTGATTTGCATTTCCCTAATCATGAGTGATGTTGAGCATTTCTTCATGTGTTTTTTTGCCATTTGTATTTCTTCTTTGGAGAAATGTCTATTCAAGTCTTTGGCCCATTTTTTAATTGGGTCATTTGTCTTTTTATTGTTGAGTTGTAACATCTCTTTATATATCCTGGATATTAAACCCTTATCAGATATGTGATTTCCAAATACTTTTTCCCATAGAGTTGGCTGCCTTTTCATCCTTCTGACAAAGTCCTGTGAGGTGCAAAAGTGTTTAATTTTGAGGAGGTCCCATTTATCTAATTTTTCTTTTGTTGCACGTGCTTTGGGTGTGAGGTCCAAGAAACCACCACCTACTACAAGGTCTTGAAGATGTTTCCCTACATTTTCTTCTAGTAGTTTTATGGTCCTGGCTTTTATATTTAGATCTTTGATCCATTTTGAGTTGATTCTTGTATTAGGGGTGAGATAGGGGTCCTCTTCCATTCTTTTGGTTATAGATATCCAGTTCTCCCAACACCATTTGTTGAAGAGACTGTTTTTTCCCATCAGCGTGGGCTTGGTAGGTTTGTCAAAAACCGGTTTACTGTATAGGTGAGGGTTTACTTCTGGATTCTCAATTCTATTCCACTGATCGATATGTCTGTCTTTATGCTAGTACCATGCTGTTTTGACCACTGTATCTTTGTAATATGTTTCAAGGTCAGGCAGTGAAATTCCTCCCACATTGCTCTTCTTTTTGAAAATACTTTTGGCTATTCGGGTGCACTTACCCTTCCAGATAAATTTGGTAACTGCCTTCTCTAATTCTGTAAAGTAAGCTGTTGGGATTTTGATTGGTATTGCATTGAATCTATAAATCAGTTTGGGCAAGATTGACATCTTCACAATATTTATTCTTCCAGTCTGTGAACACGGAATGTCTTTCCATTTGTTTAGGTCTTTTAAAATTTCTTTTAGAATTGTTTTGTAGTTTTCTCCATAAAGGTCCTGTACTTCCTTGGTTAAATTAACTCTTAGGTATTTGAGTCTTTTTGTTGCTATTGAAAATGGAATTTTTCTCCTGATTTCCTCCTCAGGTTGTTCAGTACTAGTGTACAAAAACATTACTGATTTTTGCGTGTTGATCTTACATCCTGCCACTTTGCTGAACTCATTTATTAGTTCAAGTAGCTTTGTTGTGGATACTTCAGGATTTTCTAAATACAGGATCATGTCATCCGCAAACAGTGAGAGTTTTACTTCTTCTTTTCCTATTTGGACGCCTTTAATTTTTTTGTCTTGTCTAATTGCCCTAGCTAGAACTTCTAGTAATAACAATGGTGACAGTGGGCATCCTTGTCTTGTTCCTGATCTTAGGGGGAAAGCTTTCAACCTTTCCCCATTGAGTATGATGTTGGCTGTGGGTTTTTCATATATGCCTTTTATCATATTGAGGAATTTTCCTTTTATTCCTACCTTTTGAAGTATTTTTATCAAAAAAGGATGTTGGATTTTGTCGAATGCCTTTTCTGCATCTATTGAGATGATCATGTGGTTTTTTTCCTTCAATTTGTTAATGTGGTGTATTACATTGATTGATTTTCTTATGTTGAACCAGCCTTGCATACCAGGAATAAATCCCACTTGGTCATGATGTATAAGTCTTTCGATATGCTGTTGGATTCGATTTGCAAGTATTTTGTTGAGAGTTTTTGCATCGATGTTCATTAGACAGCTTGGTCTGTAATTTTCTTTTCTTGTGGAATCTTTATCTGGCTTTGGTATTAGGGTGATGTTGGCTTCATAAAATGTGTTGGGTAATTTTCCCTCCTCTTCGATTATTTGGAAGAGTTTAAACAGGATTGGTGTTAATTCTTTTAGAAATGCTTGGTAGAACTCACCTGTGAAGCCATCTGGTCCTGGACTTATCTTTGCTGGGAGATTTTTTATGACGGATTCAATCTCCGTAATTGTGATTGGTTTGTTAAGTTCTTGTATTTCTTGTTGTGTCAGTGTAGGTTGGTTATGAGTTTCTAGAAATTTGTCCATTTCATCCAGGTTGTCTAGTTTGTTGGCATATAGTTTCTCATAATATCCTCTTATGATTCTTTTTATTTCTGTGAGGTCATTTGTAATTACCCCCCTTTCATTTCTGATTGTATTTATTTGCATCTTCTCTCTTTTTTTCTTTGTTAGTCTAGCGAGGGGGTTGTCAATTTTATTGATCTTCTCAAGCTTTTGGTTTTGTTGATTTTCTCTATTGCTTTTCTGTTCTCATTTTCATTTATTTCCGCTCTAATCTTTATTATTTTTTTCCTTCTTTTTGCTTTGGGATTGGTTTGCTGTTCTTTTTCTAGTTTCCCAAGTTGTTCAGTTCAATCTTTGAGTTTAGCTCTTTCTTGTTTCTTAATATAGGCATTTAGGGCTATAAATTTCCCTCTGAAGACTGCCTTTGCTGTATCCCATAAGTTTTGATATGTTTTGTTCTCATTTTCATTTGTCTCAATATATTTACTGATTTCACTTGCAATATCTTCTTTGACCCACTGAATATTTAAGAGTGTTTTGTTCAGTCTCCACACATTTGCAAATTTACTTTTTTCCTGTCTGTTATTGATTTCTAGTTTCATTCCATTATGATCTGAGAAGGTGCTTTGTATAATTTGAATCTTTTTATATTTATTGAGAGCTGTATTGTGACCTAACATGTGGTCTATCCTGGAGAAAGATCCATGGGCACTTGAGAAGAATGTATAACCTGCTGAGTTTGGATGCAGTGTTCTGTATATGTCTGTTAGGTCTAACTTGTTTATCATATTGTTCAAGTTCTCTGTTTCCTTGTTGATCTTCTGTCTAGTTGTTCTATCTAATGATGTGAGAGGGGTGTTGAAGTCTCCAACGATTATTGTAGAAATGTTTGTTTCTCCCTTCAGTTTTGCCAGAGTTTTTCTCATATATTTTGGGGCACCCTGGTTAGGTGTGTAGATATTTATGACTGTTATATCTTCCTGGAGGATGGTCCCTTTTATTAATATATAATGGCCTTCCGCATCTCTTATCACTTTTTTGCATTTGAAATCTGTTTTGTCTGATATTAGTATAGCTACCCCTTCTCTTTTCTGTTTACTATTCGCATGGAGTATCTTTTTTCCAACCATTTACTTTCAGCCGGCTTGTATCCTTGGGTCTGAGGTGAGTTTCTTGTAAGCAGCATAGGGATGGCTCATGTTTTTTTATCCATTCTGTCAGCCTCTATCTTTTGATTGGGGAATTTAATCCATTCACATTCAATGATATTACTGACAATGCACTATTTATTTCCTCCATTGTATTCTTTGGTTTTCATATGTCATCTTATTTTTGTCTCTCTTTTTACTCTTTTGGTTATCCTTTCTGCTTTTCTTTCTTCTATACTCTCCTCCAAGCCTCTCTCTCCTGTCTTTTTCTTTCAGGTCCTAAGGCTTCCTTTAATATTTCCTGCAAAGATGGATTCTTTTTTACAAACTCTCTTAGTTTCTGTTTGTTTGTGAATACTTTATACTCACCTTCATATTTGAAGGACAGTTTTGCTGGATAAAGAATTCTCGGCTGGCAGTTTTTCTCTTTCCGTTTCCTAATTGTATCATACCACTGTCTTCTTGCCTCCATGGTTTCTGAAGAGAAATCTGCATAAAGTCTTACTGGACGTCCTTTGTACGTGATCGTTTCCTTCTCTCTTGCTGCTCTGAGAATTTTCTCTTTATCTTTTACATTTGACATTCTGAATAATATGTGTCTTGGCGTAGGTCTATTATTGGGGTACGGTGTGCTTTTTGGACATGTAAGTTCATTTCTTTCGTGAGAGTTGGGAAATTTTCAGCTACTATTTCCTCAAATACTCTTTCTGCCCCTTTTCCTTTCTCTTCTCCTTCTGGAACTCCCATGACACGTATGTTCTTTCGTTTAGTGTTGTCATTCAACTCTCTGAGCCCCTGCTCAATTTTTTCCATTCTTTTCTCTCTCTGTTCTTTTCTCTCTTCAATTTTAGCTGCTCTGTCTTCAGTATCCCTTATTCTTTCTTCTATCCATTCGAGTCTGCTGTTGTATGCTTCAAATGTATTTTTGACTTCACCTATTGTGTCTTTCATTCCCATGATCTCTGTTAATTTTCTGTTCATGATTTTAAATTCTTCTTTACGGTCGCGCAATGACTTCTTGATGTCATTGATCTCTTTAACTATTTTCTCTTTCATCTCATTAACTTGATTTTGGAAATGTGTGTTCATCTCACTGATTAGTTCTCTCAAATTCTGCATCTCTTCTGGGACTTTGTAGTATTCCTTTTCTTGGGCCATGTGTTCTATTTTCTTAGTATGGCCCGTAATTTTTTGCTGGTGCTTACGCCATCTGGTTAGTTTGTATTTTACTTAGATGCTCTATCTCTTTCTCTTTTATGGGGTTTTAGTGGCAGGAGGCTGTGAGTTACCACAGCTCTTTGATTTTTGGCTCAACCTTGATTGTTACGATTGTTCTGCTGGTTGCTCAAAACTGGGCACTGGATCCAGTAATTGGTTGTAGAGTCGTTTCCTTGGGCCTTGGGCAGGGAGGCTATAGAGGCCAGGAAAAGCCTCTCTTATTTATTAATTTTCTTATGTGCACTTCCTTGGTCTGCCAGGAGATGGCGCTTGTTGGCTGCTCTCAATTCAATGCCTGGTCTGAGCGTATTTGTTGTGACACAGACCAGATCAATGTGATAGAGCTTCCTATCTGGGGGCTAGGAGCCCTGTGATTCAAACTTTCTGAGACAGTTCTCCATACTTCTCTTGTAGCGCCCCCCTTTTCCCAGCTAGGAAATATTTCCACTCCTTTCTGAATCCTCAACAATCAGTCCCTGTTAGTAGAGGAGGAGATTGGGAGGTTTGTATATCTTTAGCCCCTTGCAGGCTCCAAGGCAAACAATGGTGCAGCCCCACCCAGCCTGGAAGGGCTCTCTGGAGCGGGCAGACCAAACCTGGGAGTCCAAAGCAGGGTCAGCCCCAGGCTCTGTCTCCCTTCTCCTGTGGTGTCCTCAACAATTAGTCCAGGCTAGAAGAGAGGGAGGTTGCGAGGATCTGATTTCTCCAATCCTTTCCAGGCTCCCAGGGCAAACCGCTGTGTGGAAGGGTTCGTGGGGCTCCGCAGCCCAAATTTCAGGTCAGAACCTGAGTCAGCCTAAGGCTGTGTCCCTCTCTCTCTCCTTTCTGGGAGTGGCAGATCCCTGAAGCCCCCTTTGTCTGTGGTCGCAGGCCCAGAGGTCCGAGAATTCTGAAGAATGTGGGGGAGGGTGCTGGCAGCAGCAGAAGGTGCTACTTGCAACTCACAGTTCTGTAGTCGCGATTTCTCTCTTCTGTCCCTCACTCTTCTGGGTGGTGTGCAGCCTTCACCTGCTGTCCTAAACCCTAGAAGATCTTTTTCGGGGCTGTTTCAGCTTGTCCTCTAGCTATTTTTCTGGAGAAGAGATTCCCGCATCTTACTAGTCCGCCATCTTCCCGGAAGTCTCTTGACTTATAGTTTTGAGAGCTGGAGCAGTTTCTTTTTAAATGTACTTTGGGTTAATGAGAGATTTGAAGTAAAGCAATATTGAGAATAGCTTTAATATCTTATTTTCTCTCAGAAATTCAAAAAGCAATGTTTTGTTTCTTAGTATTCGTCTGATATGTTTTTCTGACTCTTGGGGAAAAGAATTTGATTAAAAACATACATACTTTAATGTATTTCATTCAATACATCTTTAAGAAGGATGCATCATCCTTTGGAAGGAAAAAAATGTAATTAAACTAGATAGAATGCCTTCTTATAGCAATTGCATTCAGAGATGTTAAAGTGTGAAAATACGCGTATTAGAATTGAAATATGGTAGTATATATATTGTATATTGCATAGGACACAGGAATGATACATTTATTTAAAAAACCTTCATAGAATTACAATCAGAAAAAAAGACTTGTGGAGATTAAAAGGCTAATTTGAAGCTATATGAATATTGAGAATTCTTTAATTACTACTTTTGATATATTTTCATCTTGAACAATTAGGCTATTAAATATGAGTATGAAATAGTTTTAGCTTTCATATTGCTCTTGATTTTAAGGTTATTTTCTTCAAATATCTGAAAATCACCAGAGATGCAGTTTACTTATTTGTTTATTATTTATTAATTAAATATGAAATGCTTTCTGTTCAAGGTACTGGGGATATATAGCGGGTAGCAGAAACTGAAATATTCTCTGCTTTTAAGGAGTTTCCAGTCTAATGGTGGAGATAGAGATTGAACAGTTATGTTAATAATGTATAATTACATAGTTGGATTTGGGCTTTTTAAAATACTGGTGAATTGTTCACTTATTTGCCTATTACCACATGTTTGAAACTTGTTTTGATTCTTAACTTCATCATTTCTTGTTTCAGTTAGTAGTGTATAATCGATATTTTTAGTTTATTTATTTTAGTTTTTCCATTTTTGTTTTCGTTTGGCTAGTTGATTTAAAACAGTTAAGCAAAGGGAGAATACAGAGGGTGATGATGCATATTAGTGTTTAGGGCACTTTTAAGATTTCTATTAAAACTTCTGAAAGTTAGGGGAAAGAATAAAAAATTGTCAGTGGGAAGTTTTAGTTTAATTACCAAACTTTAATTTATTAATGCTGTTTCTCTTCATTGGTCTGGTTAACTTTTTAAAAAGAGCTTTTCCCTTATGTTGTTTACTTCTGCTGGTAATCATGTATGTAAATATATATATTGCTTCTAAAATTTATGCTTGTTTAAAAATCTAAATACTTATTTTGACAGGTTTGCTTTGGCTTTAAATCTTTAGATCACTCCGTATGTTACTCATTCATTTGAAACATATTTATGAATCACCTCTTATAAAAGCTAGGCTCTGTGCTAGATGCTGTATATGTAAAGGTATGTAAAAAAAACCAGTGTGGCCCTTGCCCTCATGGAATTTATAATCCAGTGCAGGAGACAGACATTGAATAAATGTTCACATAAACATTACATTCCATTTTCCAATTTTGTACAAAGAAGAGAGAGAGAATGTGTGTCCATGTTTGGTGTTACCTTGAGAAAGTGACAGTTATGCTGAGAGGTCAAGGTTGAGTGGAAGCTAAGTTAGCAGGAGGAAGAAAGGCAAGATGTAGAGTAAATGACTTGTTTTCAAGGCCCTGTCGTAGAAGGGAGCCTGCTGCATTGAAAGAACTGTCAGTGCAGATAGAATGAATGATGAGGAGCCAGAGTGATGGGAAAGAGCCAGCCCCAGGGAGAGAAGCAGAGACGTCATCATGTCTACTATATTAAGGATTTCCATCTCTAATGACTTTACTGATCTTAAATTTAAAAGGTTTTAAGTGGAGAATGGGGTGGTGGGCAGATTAAATTGTTACAGGAGCATATTTTGCAGTTCAGTTGAGTTGCATTTTTAGGTTTCAAGAAATCAGAATGAATTAAGGCACCAAGAGTTTGAAACTTCATTTTGTCATAAAAATATATTTCCAAGATATTGAAAATGCTATCCATAGATAAAGCCTGAGCATAAAAGAAATGTAGAATACTTCATTTTGTAAGAGAATCTGTACATATTACTTAGTTTGCCCCCTCCCCCCATTGCTATTTTTTTCCTGGTGAGGTTTGTTGCCACATGTATAGATATTTCACACCTCCCCTTCTCTACTCATACAGATTTCTCTTTAAAAATTTTCCAATGGTTTTCTAGCTTGCAAAGTATACTAACAAGGATTTGAGAGCTAGAAAGAATGAAAGATTAATTTATCGTTCACACGTGTGCAAACTTGGAGTTTTACTTGTCTTTTGAAGTATATTTAAATTAACTGTGTACTAACTTATAGATATGGATTTAGTTATATAAATAGAAATTTATCTTTCACTCAACCACTGTTGAGGGAAAAAGTGGTGAAAATGAGTCTTATTTTAACATATAAAAATATAAAAATTGTTAGATTTTTGCATTGATTGTAGTTATTAGAGCTAATCTTTTTTTCTGGTGATTTTTATAAGCAGAGCTTTGTGGGAAGTAATGTTATAGTATATATGAATCTCTGATTATTAAAATTAATTTAAAAACAGAATTAGAGTCTTCACTTATTGGAGGATCACTTGAATTTCTTGCATTAATTTAAATGCTTCAAAACTTTTTAAATAGAAAATTACTTGAATGATCCAATAATCTGCTCTCTGTGAAACTTCATATTTAAATAATTGCAGGTGCTTATTCTCTGTTTTTTAAGCTAGTTTGCAGCAAATGTGTGCTAATCTTAAATAGCAGGTAGTTGCAATATTAAATTTTTTTTTCCCTATACACGGTAACAGGATGAATCTTAGTAATTATGCTGAGTGAAAGAAGCCAAACCAAAATAAGAATATATGCTCTATGGTTCCATTTATATAAAATTCTAGAAAATACAAGCTAATCTATCAGAAACTATATCAGTGGTTGCCTGGGGTCAAGGGTATCTGCAGAGGTAGAGGGAAGAATTACAAAGAGGAAGGAGGAATCCTTTGAGAGTGATGGATATGTTCATTATCTCAATTGTAGTGATGGATTCACAGGTATATATATATGTCAAGGTATATGTATACCTATATTAAATTTTATACTTTTTGTGTGATATCACATTTCACCTTAATAAAGCAAAAAAAAAAAAAAAAAAAAAAGATGTAGGAAATTTAAAAAATACTTTTCCTTCGAGGGGAGTTTTGATTGTTTTCTGTGCTTATCTAAGTTTCAGGAGTGTAAGCATTGGAGATGATGTCATCTTTCTAGATTATAATAAGGGAAGTTGGTACAGGTATTTATATTGATTTATAGCTTAAAAATTAAACCTGGCATTTGTGAGTCTTAAGATTTTGTGAAGAACCTTGGGTTTTGGTGCACTTAAAATGAAATTGTCTCTGTCATACATGAGTGTCATAAGTCCAAAATCTTTTCAGCTAGAGAATTTTAAGAAATGAATTCCAAAATATTATTCTTTATTGACAAATTTGTTAGTAAATTGGTTGGGCACAACATTTTTTTAAACTTTTATTTGTAAAGTGGAGGGCTGTGCATATTTTAACTTTTAAAATTAACATATAGTAAAATGGACTTTTTTTTTTTGGTATAGTTCTGTGGATTTTAACGTATCTATTAAGTCAGGGAACCACCACCACGATCAAGATTCAGAACAGTTTCATTATCCAAAAAATTCCCTTATGCTATCCCATTATAGTCATACTCTCACCTTTCTTAACCTTGGTAAATAAGGATCTGTTTTTCTTCACTATAGTTTTGTCTTTTTGAGACTATTATGTAAACAGAATCATAGGAATGTGCCTGTTTTATTGTGAAATGATGGTTACTGATTAAAACTAATGGCATTGCTAGCAAATCATTTAGGTCCATCCAGCAAACATGTCTCTGCAAACTAGGGGGTAAAAGGTTAGTCCACGAAGGGAAGGTTTTCATATTTTTTTCTTTATGATTTCAGTTTTCTATAATCCCATTCTTTTATGGATCTTTTAGGTATTTTTAAAGTCAAAATGTTCTTTCACTTTTGGTATTTATAGAAATATTGCTGTTTCTTTCAAAGTTTGCCTTTTTAAAATTCTCAACAAAATCTTAAACCAAAGAAAGTCTTTTTGAGGTATGGGGTCTGGGGATTGAATCCGGGACCTCACACTGAGCCACATCAGCTTCCCTGAGTTTTTTTTTTTTTTTTTTTTTTTTTGTTTGTTTGTTGTTTTGTAGTTTTGTTTTTAGGAGGCACCAGGAACTGAACCTGGGACCTCCCATTTGGGAGGGAGGTGCCCAGTCGCTTGAGCCACATCCGCTCCCTACTTGCTGTGTCTCTCACTTTGTCTCCTCGTGTCAGCTCACCGCGCCAGCTCACTGTCTTGCTCGTCGTCTTTAGGAGGCACCGGGAACCGAACCAAACTCAGGACCTCCCATGTGGTAGGTAGCCATCCAACTGCTTGACCACATCTACTTCCCCTAACCAAATCTTGAACTAATAGAACTTCCTATCTCTAAAACATATAAGATGCTTGGAAAATACAGACTGTTATAAAAATGATAAGAATCCTATGTTTGTCAAACTCTTCCGCCCCAGAGTTTCTAATGGCAAAATATGAGAGACTTGGGCCTTTGGTGCACAGTGTAGCTCCAAGCATCTCACTTCAAAGAAAAGTTTATGGAATCTCATGCTTTATTTGCTTCTTAACTTGCAACTGTATACAGTCCTGAATTTGAAAAGCAGAATTGTACCCCAGAGCTATCCAGAAAGCTTACCTGACCGACAAATAGGACTAATTTCCAATAATAACAACTGTCTTTATTGTACTTGCTTGCTTTGTGTTTTTCAAATTATGTTTTGGTCATCAAAAGAGCCCAGTGAGATGATAGGCCTTATTATCCTCCATTTATAATTGAGAAAACGGAAACTTTAGGGAGGTAATATGATTTGCCCAATTTTGTCCTAAAAGGTGGCAGTGTCTATGATTAAAGCAACTTTATATGACTTCAGTTCTTTCTACCACACTCTTTTCTGCTATAATATAGCATTAACTCCAACTCTTGTCAGCCTCTGGAAGAAATAGGTGTTTGGGGTAAAACTTTGACAATGCCTGGGAAAGATGCCTGATTTCCTAATGATTAAAGGAACTTTTACCCTTGATGCTGGTGCTGGAGCTCCATGGAGCAGAAGAAATTGGGGGATTTTGGTTAAATTACAGTATTTGAATGCTTCTGTATGGAGATATCTAGGTAGACTTTTTTTTTTTTTTCATTTAAAAAATTTATTGAAGTATATCACTTAAACATACATAAACAATAAGTGTCTAGTAATAAAGTTGTGAACTTACTAAAGAAACATGCATAACGTCATACAGGGCTCTCATACCTCACCCCACACCAATAACTTGCATTGTTATGAAACTTTTTTTTTTTTTTTTAAGATTTATTTTATTTATTTATTTCTCCCCACCGCCTCGTTGTTTTGCATTTGCTGTGTCTGTTTTTGTTGTGTGCTGTTCTTTTTTTTTTTTTTTTTTTTAGGAGGCACTGGGAACCGAACCTTGGACCTCCCATGTGGGAGGGAGGCACCTAATCGCATTAGCCACCTCCACTTCCTGCTTTGTTGTATCTCTCATTATGTTTTCCTCCATGTGTCTCTTTCTGTGTCATCTTGTTGCGTCAGCTCGCTGTCTTGCTCATCTTCTTTAGGAGGTACCGGGAACTGAACCTGACTCCCCATGTGGTAGGTGGGAGCTCAATCGCTTGAGCCATATCTGCTTGCCGCTGTGAAACATTTTTAACAAATGATGAAAGAGCATCCTCAAAATATTGCTACTAACCAAACTATCTTACACTTGGTGTATTTTTCCCCAACCCACCCTATTATTATTATTATATTATTATTATATCATGAATATAGCAATAAATATATAGTAAATATTAAATATATATAGTAAATATTAAATATTTACTATATATAAATATATATAGTAAATATAGCAATAAATATATAGTATATAATGAATAAGCAATAAATATATAGTAAAACTTGTGAACTTACAAAACAAACATGCATAACGTCATACAGGGTACCCATACATCAACCCATCACCAGCACCTTGCATTGTTGTGAGAAATTTGTTAAAAATTATGAAAGAATATCATCAAAATCTTACTACTGGGAAGCAGATGTGGCTCAGGTGATTGGGCTACTGTCTACCATATAGGAGGTCCAGGGTTCCATCCCCGGGGCCTCCTGGGGAAAAGCAGGCTGGCCTGTGTGACAAACTGGCTTCAGTGGAGAGCTAGCCTACACGGAGTGCTGGCCTGTGCTGTGTGTTGGCCCGTGCAGAAATGCTGACCTGCAGGGAGTCCTGGCCTTTGCAGAGAGCTGGAGCAGCAAGATGATGCAACAAAAACACAGAAGAGAGACAATAAGAGATATAGCAGACCGGGGAGCTGAGGTGGCATGAGAGATTGAGTGCCTCTCTTCACTCTGGAAGGTCCCAGGATCAGTTCCCGGTGCCACCTAAAGAGAAAACAAGCAGACACAGAAGAACGTGCAGAGAGCAGACAGTGAGCACAAAACAATGGGTGGTGCAGGAGGAATAAATAAACCTTAAAAAAAAAAAAAATCTTACTAATAACTATAGTCCATATCTTACATTTGGTGTAATTTCCCCCTAACCCACCCTATTATTATTTTTTGAAATGTATTTTTATTACAGAAATTGTGAACTTACAAAACAATCATGTACAAGTGTAGAATTCCCATAAAACACTCCGTTATCAACACACCACACTGTGGTAGAACATTTGTT
This sequence comes from Tolypeutes matacus, assembly GCA_026826555.1. Taxonomy (NCBI): domain Eukaryota; kingdom Metazoa; phylum Chordata; class Mammalia; order Cingulata; family Chlamyphoridae; genus Tolypeutes; species Tolypeutes matacus. The sequence continues at coordinate 4,308,489 of JAKSZT010053928.1, forward strand.
ACAGATTATGAGATAATATCATCAGACTATTACCACCAGCCATGGTCCATAGCGTACATTTGGCACTTTTTTTCCATACTCCTCCATTACCAACACAGTACATCTTTGGCATAGATGCATGAATATTACAGTATTGCTGTTAACCACAGTCCATAGGTCACTCCAGTTTTATTTTTCCCTGTCTTTCTCCACATTCCCACCGCCCTGCAATAGTGATGTACATCTACTTTAGCTCACAGAAGGACACTCTTGCACCTGCACAGTCAACCACATTTCTCATCCACCTTTGAGTTCACTGTGTTATTCAGTCCCTAGATTATTCACTAGCCTTCTTTCAATTGACATTTACATCCCCAGATTACCCCTTCCAGCCATAGTCCCATTTATAAACCAGCTGTTACTCAGTGTGTGTCCCCATCAACTCTATACATTTCCACACTTTTACAATAAAGTTAATTAAAACTTCTACATACATTAGGCACCAGTAGTCCTTCTTAGTCCTCCTCTTATCTCCTTTAAGAATCCACCACCTACCACCAGGTCTTGAAGATGCTCCCCAACCTTTTCTTCTAGAAGCTTTATGGTTCTTTTATATTTAGGTCTTTGATCCATTTTGAGTTAATTTTTATATAAGGTATGAGATAGGGGTCTTCTTTCTTTCTTTTGGCTATGGATATCCAGTTCTCCCAGCACCATCTGTTGAGTGGACTATTCTGTCCAAGTTGGATGGGTTTGACAGGCTTGTCAAAAACCGCTTGACCATAGATGTGAAGGTCTGTATCTGAACCATCAGTTTGGTTTGATTGGTCTGTGTGTCTATCTTTATGCCAGTACCATACTGTTTTTACCACTGTAGCTAGGTAATATGATTTAAAGTCCAGAAGTTAGAGATCTCCAACTTGGCTTTTCCTTTTTAAGATGTTGCTGGCTATTCGGGACCCCTTACCCTTCCCAATAAATTTGATAATTGTGTTTTCCATTTGTTTAAAAAATGCTGGTGATATATATTTTTTTGGAATTGCATTGAATCTGTATACCACTTTGGGTAGTATTGACATCTTAATGATATTTAGTCTTCCAATCCGTGAGCATGGAATGTTCTTCAAATTATTTAGGTCTTTTTTGATTTCTTTTAACAATGCATTGTAGTTTTCCGAATACAAGTGCTTTACATCCTTGGTTAAGTTTATTCCTAAATATGTTATTCTTTTAGTTGCTATTGTAAACGGAATTTTTTTCCTGACTTCCTCCTCAGATTGCACATTACTAGTGTCTTTTAAAGTCTTTTTCATCTTATATAATAAGTATAGCTACTCTGGCTTTTTATTGGCTGCTACATGCTTGTAATATCTTTCTCCAGCCTTTCACTTTCAATCTGTTGGTATCCTTGGGTCTAAGGTGAGTCTCTTGCAGACAGCATATAGATGGCGCATATTTTCTTATCCATCCCTCCAGTCTGTGTCTTTTGGTTGGGGAGTTTAATCCATTAACATTCAATGTTATTACTGTAAGGGTAGTTCTTATTTCAACCATTTTGACCTTTGGGCTTTATTTGTCATATTTTATTTTCACCTCTCTTTTGAAACTTTTAGTTACTTTTACTGATATAATCTTCATTTCTAGGCTCTCTTCCAAGCCTCTGTCTCCTGTCTTTTCTTTTCAGACTATAGCACACCCTTTAGTATTTCCTGCAAGGCTGGTTTCTTTGTTATAAACTCTGTCTGTTTATCTGTGAATATTCTAAACTTGCCCTGACTTTTGAAATACAGTCTTGCTGGATGTATGATTCTTGACTGGAAGTTTTTCTCTTGCAGTATCTTAAATATAACATACCACTGCCTTCTTGCCTCCATGGTTTCTGATGAGAAATCGGCACTTAATCTTATTGGGCATCCCTTAGATGTTATGCATCGGTTTTCTCTTGCTGCTCTCAGAATTCTCTCTGACTTTGGCATTTGACATTCTCGTTAATATGTGTCTTGGAGTTTGTCTATTCAGATTTATTTGGATGGGAGTACGTTGTGCTTCTTGGACATGGATACCTATGTTCTTCAATAGGAAATTTTCTACCATTATTTCTTCAAATATTCCTTCTGCCTCTTTTCCCTTATGTTCTCCTTCTGGGACACCCATGACATATGTTTGCATGTCTCTTCCTGTTGTTTAGTTCCCTGAGATCTTGCTCAATTTTTTCTATTCTTTTCTTCATCTGTTCTTTTGTGTTTGCTTTCAGAGGCCATGTCTTCAAGCTCACCAGTCCTTTCTTCTGCCTCCTCAAATCTGCTGTTATATGACTCCAGTGTATTTTTAATTTCATTTATTGTGCCTTTCATTCCTGTAAGATCTGCTATTTTTCTATGTATGCTTTCAAATTCTTCTTTATGCTTATCCGGTGTCTTCTTAATATCCTTAATCTCTTTAGCCATCTCATTGAATTTATTAAGGAGATTTGTTTGAACACCTATGATTCGTTGTCTCAGCTCCTTTATGTCATCTGGAGGCTTACGGGATGGAGGTGCAGGTGTGGCCAGCAGTCTATGCTGTGTGGGTCCAAAATGACCACAGTTGCCCAGATAGTCTTCCAGCTATTTAGTCTGTGCCGGCCAAATGTATCTGCTGTTACCCAGAGAGGCTGGTGCAAGTCCCTCTAGCCTCCTTCCTGCCAGAGGTGGGCCTGGAGCTTAGGCTAGAGCTGCAGTCCGATCTGGATGGAAACAAGCTGGTCCCTACCAGCACTGTGATTTTCAGTTGGCCCCTGTTCCCGTCATGCTGGGGGTATAGTTAAAATGGTAGCTACCAGCCTCTTTCTGACTTGGACTGGCACAAACTTTAGCTGTTCTTAGGTTTAGACTTTAGCCAGCCAAATTTACTAATCAGCAACTGAAGTTGGTGCTCAACTGTCTCCTCCTCCGCCATTCCTGGGAAATGAAGCTTCCAATTCCAGCCATGGAATAGCTCCTGAGGTGGCTTGCGCTGCCATTGGGGTATGGGCACCAGCTTCCCTGTGTGGAGCGCTCTACTCACGAATCTTCTCTGCAGATGCACAGTCTCCTCCTTCCGTTCTTTCAAGCATATTGCAAGTTGTCTCCTAGTCTTCTGGAGCCCCCAAACAGATGCTTTAGATAGCTCTGGGTGATTGCTAACTGCCCTGTAGCACGAGCTGACTATTTGGAGCGCCTTACTCTGCCGCCATCTTGCTCGTTGTCTCGGTAGAATATTTTGTTTCCAGTGATTTGTGCTCCTAAATGAAATACATAGGGTTGAATGATTCTGTCAAGGAGAAAATCAGTAAAGGATTTCGATGGATTTACTACTATTAGATTTCCTGTCTTTCTCTTGGATTTAGAATCACCTTTTGTGTTCACCAAACAAGATACTAAGTCTTAAAAAAAACCCTCAATAATTAAACATAGTAGAATACAAAAACATCTGTCAGCTCTGTTCATAGGTGAAAACAAGTTTTGTACTTCTGTTTGTTAAATGTAATGTGATTGAAGACATCATGTTGTGTGAAATAAGCCCAGGCACAACATGTATTGTATGATTTCATTTACATGAAATAACTAGAATATGCAAATTCATGGAGACAGAAAGATTACAGGTTATCAGGATCAGGGGAAGGGAAGGGGAATGAGGAGTTAAGGCTTAATGGGTACAGACTTTCTGTTTTGGGTGATGGGTAAGTTTTGGTAATGGATGGTGGTGATGGTAACAAAACATTGTGAATACAATCAAATGTAATGTGAAACTCTGCCTAGGTTCAGTTTTGTGATCAAATTCCCTTAATCTACATTTACATTGTAAAAAATCTCTTAAATTGAAAAGTGTTAATAATAACACGCTGTGCTAGTTTGAGTCTTTCATGGACCGCAGAAAATCATCTTGTTAAAGTGAACCATTCCTGTGCCTGTAAACCCATTGTAGATGGGGACCTTTTGATTAGATAGTTTCAATTGAGGGTCTTTAATTAGATTGTGGGTCCCAGGGTGAGTCTTAATCCTCTTACTGGCATCTTTTATAAATGGAAGACTAAACAGCCACAGACATACAGAAAAAAATGGCAGACAGAGAAACCTTGAGAGGTGAGAGGGAGGTCCTGGAGGCCAGAGGCTAGAATCAGCAAGCACAGAGACCCTGAGAGGCTGAGAGAGATGAGCCATATGCCTGATGGCCCACAGCTGAGCTTGGGGACAAAGTAAGTCTGGAGAAGAAGGCAGAGCTGCCATTGTTTATTTTTTTGTTTTCCCTGTTTCCAAGTTTCTGAGTTGCAGCAAAGATTATTTCCCCTTCCTCATGCTTTTTAGAGTTTCATGCATTCCCCCATCCAGTCTTGGCTGCCACAACCAGACAGACAGAAAGTACAAGAACCTTTTTTTCTTGCATCTGTAGTGGAAACCTTAGCAGCCTTCCATTGTGTCTCGCAATGTGGCAGGAGCCCAGGATTTCCAGCAGCTGACCTTTGATGAGACAGCATTTCTGATGATGCTTTTTTTTTTTTTTTTTTTTTTTTAAGATTTTATTTATTTATTCATTTATCCCCCCCTTGCTGCTTGTGCTCGCTGGGTAGGACCTTGTATGTGGGAAGCTGGAGTTCAACCACTGCACTCTATCGGCTTCTGTAAGTTGGTTTTTGTTTGTTGTTTTGTTTTTTAGGAGGTACCAGGGATGGAGCTCAGGACCTTGTATGGGGGAAGCAGGTGCTTAACCACTTGAACTACATCCGCTCCCCAGAACTGTTAGCTTTTAACCTAATAAATTCCCATTGTAAAAGCCAACCCTTAGCTGGTATATTGCTCCCAGCAGCTTTTAGCAAACTAAAACACATGCTGATTAAAATAAAACTTTTATTATAGAATTTTTAATAGGATTAAGGTACATTTGAAGAGTTTGGCTTTTCTTGATGGAGGGAGAGGGGGGAAAGTTGAGGTGGAAGTAGGGGTTTTAGACATTTAATACATAAATTTACCAGTTGAAAAAAACCAAAAAAGTGACATTGGAGATAACACACTAATATAAGGGATTTAAAAAAAATAGTATTTTAACAAGTGAGGCTCATCATTTAGAGGATTTTAAAGTAAACTACAAGAAAGAATAGGTATTGTAAAATTTATTGATTTTTCTAGGCAAATTTTAACCAGATTATTTTATGAAAGCCCTCTTAGCATCTTTTCAATTACTTTTTCATTTCTAAAGTAGTTGGATATCTAAGACATAATATTGTGGTTTTTTTCCTTTTAAAATTTTTTACTTTGAAATAATTCCAAAACTTATGACAGTTTCAAAAATAATACAAAACTTATACAGATAAATAAATAATATCTATTTTGAATGTTTCATTGTGATTAGGAAAAAATATCTGTCAGGTATAGTTTCAGCAGCTGATACAGGATGTGATGGGTTGTGTGTGTGCAGAGGGTGGAGGATGCATGCTTGCCAAGGTCTGTTTGTGTTCCGTGTATTCTCTGTATTCAGTCTTTTTGAGATAAAAATGCATTCATGTATTTAAAAAATTAAAATATTTAAAAAATTAAATATTTTAAGTGTTAGTATGCTTAGTATATAAATCACTCTTGGAAACACAATAATACATCCTCTGAAAACATTTCCCATCACCCCAAATGGAAACCCTTCCCCCATTAGGCACTAACTTCTCCATTTCCTCTCTCCCTGGTTACCTGTACTGTACTTTCTGTAGCTATGAATTTGCATAGTCTAGCTGGTTCATTTAAGTGGACTCATAAAATATCTTCTTTCTCTTTGTTTCTGACTTACTTCACTCAACATGATGTCAAGGTTTATCCATGTAGTAGCAAGTAACAGAACTTCATTACTTTTTAGGGCTAATATTCCATTGTATGTATATACCACACTGTCTACCCATTAATCTGCTAGTGGTCATTCGGGTTGCTTCTATTCTTTGGCTATTGTGAATTATGCTGCTATGAACATTTGTATACAAATATCTGTTTGAGTTCTTTTAATTCGTTTGGGTATTTATCTAGAAATGGTATTGCTGGCTCCTGTCATAGTTCTGTGTTTAACTCTTTTGAAGACCTGCCAAAGGTTTCCACAGTGGCTGCACCATTTTACATTCCCATGTCAAAGTACTAAGTTCCCATTTCTGGGCATCCTCAGCAGCACTTACTATTTTCCGTTTTTTTTTTTTTTTTTTTTTTAATAATAGTCATTCTTTTGGTTGTGAGGTGGTATTTCATTGGGGTTTTGATTTGCATTTCCCTGGTAGTTAAGGATGTTAAGCGTTTCTTCATGTTATTGAAATCCTTTGCTTGTTTTAAAATTGGGCTGTCTTTTCATTGTTGATTTATAGGAGTTTTTAATAAACTTCATTGCTTTTTGATTTCTATATCATCATCCATAGTATATGAATACTAGAGTTTATTGAACTGCTTCCTATTTATGGGCATTTATTATTTCTAACTTTTTTATTGCAGAGAGTATTGCTAATGAACATACTTATACCGGTCTCTTTTTTGTACATGTCTGGGCATTTTTCTAGGAGATATGCTGAGGAGTGGAATTACTAGACGAAAGGGTATATACATTGAAAAAGATATCATATACATCCAAATCTTCCCCCTTTATCTTCATTACCAGTGATACTAAATTTTTAAAAACTTTTTGAATAATTTTGGATGGATCATATATTGAAATAGATAAAACATGTACATAGTTAAAAAAGAATATTGATATAGTATTGGGGTAAACATTGAGAAATCTTGCTTCAACCCACATTCTGAATCCTCTCCTTCACCTTCATAAGTAACAGCACTTGAGTTTCTTGCGTTTTCTTCTAGAGGAACTCTTGACAAACACTTTCTGTAGTGGTACGGAAAGTGAATATTTTGCTCTCTTTCAAGTTTTTCTCTCCATGTTTATAACCATTTAAAAATATCAAATCATTCTTAGCTTGAGAATCATACAAAAACATGTCATAAGCCTTTGCTCTAGAGTTTCTTCCTACAGTGCAGGCATATAGGAATATATTAATTATATATGTTTTCTTTGTTGGAAATATATATATATTTTTATTTAACTTTATTTGTACATTTAATAATTGAAAATATAAAAATTGAAAAACTAAAAAGTAAACACAGATGAATAAATATATACATTTCTCAATTAAATGTAATGGATACATATATATATATATATATTTTTGATCAAACAGTATGTTACACAATATATTTGGTTCATAGTAACGCATTCATACAGTATTTGTCCTTTTGTGTCTGGCTTGCTTCACTCAACATAATGTCCTCCAGGTTCATCCATGTTGCCATATGCTTTATGACTTCATTTCTTCTTACAGTTGCATAATATACCATCGTGTGAATAGACCACAGTTTGTTTATCTATTCATCTGTTAATGGACATCTGGGTTGTTTCCACCTTTTGGCAATGGTGAATAATGTGGCTATGAACATCGGTGTGCAGATGTCTGTTCGTGTCCCTGCTCTCAGTTCTTCTGGGTATATACCCAGTAGTGGTATTGCAGGGTCACGTGGCAAGTCTATATTCAACTTCTTTAGGAACTGCCAAACAGTCCTCCATATGGTTGTACCATCCTGCATTCTCACCAACGGTAAAGAAGTGTTCCTATCTCTCCACATCCTCTCCAACACTTGTAGTTCTCTGTCTTTTTAATAGTAGCCATTCTGATAGGTGTGAAATGATATCTCATTGTAGTTTTGATTTACACTTCCCTAATCATGAGTGATGTTGAGCATTTCTTCATGTGTTTTTTTCCATTTGTATTTCTTCTTTGGAGAAATGTCTATTCAAGTCTTTGGCCCATTTTTTAATTGGGTCATTTGTCTTTTTATTGTTGAGTTGTAACATCTCTTTATATATCTTGGATATTAAACCCTTATCAGATATGTGACTTCCAAATATTTTTTCCCATTGAGTTGGCTGCCTTTTCACCCTTCTGACAAAGTCCTGTGAGGTGCAAAAGTGTTTAATTTTGAGGAGGTCCCATTTATCTAATTTTTCTTTTGTTGCACGTGCTTTGGGTGTGAGGTCCAAGAAACCACTACCTACTACAAGGTCTTCAAGATGTTTCCCTACATTTTCTTCTAGTAGTTTTATGGTCCTGGCTTTTATATT